>JARVZY010002362.1:0-104000 GCA_030686995.1 Artemisia argyi | reverse complement strand
ACTTCACTAACCAACCCCCAACAAACATACTAAATACAGTATATAACTTTCCCAAGTATAGTCAAGTAGCTGTGGACTTTCTTAGGGAGTATTGGATACGATTAAATTGTTTGTGTCACCGCTTCTCTATAAATAGCTATTTAAGTGTGGGTGTTGAATACGATTAAATTGCTTGTGTCACTCCTTTTCTATATATATATAATATAACTTTTTTTTTTTGGAAGGCGGCTTTCAATTATTTTTTGCGCACCCACCTAGTCGGCAGACCCTCATCCACCACATACCCAGACTATGTTGTCTGAACCGGGTCCACACTGACGCAGTGGGGATTACGGCTTTCGCCCGGAAACCGTACCGCCTCCACACGAGTAATACTCGCTGGAGAAACGATCGGATTAAAACCGGGGCCGACTCGAATTTGAACCTCCGCAACTATTGGCTCAAAGGTTCTCCTCTTCATTGCCTAGTATCTCCGGAGCATAATGGTCAACAAGTGGACCACAAGTGAGGACTTCCCGATAGGTCACCCACCCGGTGCTACTCCCACTTGTGGCTCGCTTAACAAGTTAAACCCCACCCACTAGACCACAAGTCACACTTTGTTGACTTGTGAGTGTGGTGTTGGATTGTTTGTGTCACTTCTTTGAACTTTTGACTACGTACTTTAACATTTAAGATAAGTTTCAACACCGCCTCCCCAAAAAAAAAAAAAAAAAAAAAAAAAAAAAAAAAAAAAAAAAAAAAAAAAATTAATAAAAAAAAATTAAGATCAATTAATCGTGTTTGATCAGTGAAGTTCTAATTTATGTATTTCAGAATTGAGAAAGTTCATATAATTGACATGTTATACGCCTGACGGGTTCGATGAACGAATGTACGATCTATGAAAAAAAGATATAGATCAAGGTGCCAGTCCTTTCTAAAGTTACAATGAAGAATATCAATTTTTAAAACAACTTAAATTCTCGACACTTGATCAACATTTGATAAATTATCCAATCTCAAGCAACCTAAGTTATTATTGGTGAGGGTTTGATCCGTTAGCTAGAAGTTATTTATTCATTCTGATAATGATTGGTGGTTTTTGAATTATGAATTAAATATCTCTTACATGTGGATCTTGTTAGAAACTGGGTAAGAGTTGCGGTGATAATCTTGGATAATCAATTTTCTCAAATCATATATATTTACTTGTTAATTAAAGTAATTTCGACTCTTTAATTGCTAAATTTCACGAAATCTTTATTGAGATAATATAAGAAGGACGTTTAATTCTAAGCGCAAAAAAACTAAGGAAAGCAATAATATCATGTTAGTAAATTATTTTTTACAGTTAGAGTTTGTTAAAGTTGATTAAAAATCAACAATCATAACTGTTATCCTTATAGTCACATCGGTTATAAAAAGATGAGAGATCCCGATAAGTAGTTTGGAACATCAAATATATCATTTGGGTCGGGGCGCTGCTCTGAACCTTGCTGGGGACCCACAAAGGGTGTTGCCCCTTGATCACTACATCTTTGGTATAGTCGGAAACATATTAGCTCAAATGAGTGTACACTCCACACTTCTGTAACTCGTATTTGAGCATAATACGAAATCCATTAGTCTCTAGTAAATCACGGTTACTTAAAACAGCTGGTGACACTAAAATTACCATTAGATGTAGCTTTTCAGAGCATATAGTAAAATACATTATAAGAGATGTTGAAGGGGATGTTATATATACATGCTAATGGGACGAGTATGTTTTTGAGCAATGTTAGACTATTCACAAATTTCGCTCGCTGACGTGTTAGCGGGTGATTGGTGCATTTTGTGGCAGTTTCTTTCTCCCCTCTCTTATTAAACCAATCACTCACTTACACGTCAATAAGTGGATTTTTTGTGTAGATTTTGTGAGTGGTTCTAGCATTTCTCTATATTTTTTCTATTGCGGTTTATCTTACGTCATCTATTTATTGATCTATATCCTGCGAGTTGTAGTAGTCCTAGTCCTAGGCAATCTGTTGGTGTCGTGGAGTTGTAACAAACACGAAGGAAGTAATTAATGGTTAATTCTTGCTAATTCGAAAGACTTTTAAGTTTCCACTCAAGATTTATGATAAGTCATTGAAAGTTAAAACTTACCAAGTACAACAACGGAAATGTATTTAGAATCTGACATGCTTTTTTACCAGTTGATCCAATGGGACAATAACAAGGGTGTCACGAGGTTAAAAAAACAACAAAAGTATTACATCATAAATTAAGGCCGCGTGTAATAAGGGATCTAGGACGCATCGTTCACCACTACCTACGCGTGGGTCGCCAAAACAGTCACCACATGAACGCGTTTGTGGTAAAAGAAAGGGAGACCGATCTTGGTTGTGTGTGTATGATTTTGGTTTTCGTGGGATATATTTACTACGTACTATTTAGGTAGGGTATGTTTTGTTGGTGATGTTGGTTGTCTTATTACACTATGTCGATGGTGCTAAAAAACTGGTGATGATCACGGTCACCACTACACGAGGTCTAAGTCCGTTTCAACTGCAGTATAAAAGCAATTTCTTGATTGAATCGTATTTTAGCAAATTTTAGTTTTTCTTGCTGTAATTCAAAAATAAAAGAACTACTATACAGAAGCATATTTTAAAATGTTAATACTAAAAGAACGAATGAGCTTTATAGAGTTATAGTTACCAATACATATTTGAAAGGCATGTGTGTAAAAAAATAGAATGTAATTTACAAGCACCTCTTTACATCAAAGCATTTATAATGGTGTAAAGGGAAGCTATTGGCCTTTTCTATGTAACTAAACAATACTTAATTTTTCTTACAACAGATATAACTAAATTGCCCGAATAAACCAAATATTGGACTGATAAACACCCCTACAAGTGCAAGTGCACAAGGCATCATCCCTTTTGGAGCCCATCTTTTATGCAACTATGAAGTAAAGTTTAACCAGCCCATGGCCCAGAAAAATGAGAAGTGTATTTCACAGTGCTAGGTTGTGTTATCCGTCAAGTTATAGCCGTGACACGTCAGCTTTTATCCTATAACATAACATTCACATAACATAAATGAGGTAAGCTCTAGATTCGCTAATACTTTGTATGGTTATTTCATTGGTAAGAGACTCGCCTTCCTGATAGTTGAAAATTATGTTAGAAATACATGGGCGAAGTTTGGTTTACAAAGGGTTATGCTTAATAATGGTTTTTTTCTTTTCCAATTTGAAACCAAAGAGGGTATGAAAAGGGTTTTGGAAGAAGGTCCATGGTTGATCCGATTGGTGCCTATCTTTTTGAATATTTGGACTCCAAACACTAAACTTACAAAAGATGATATAACCTTAGATCCTGTTTGTGTTAAACTCCATAATATTCCGGTTGTTGCATATTCTGAGGTTGGTCTTAGTTAGATTACAACTCAAATTGGTCGACCTATCATGCTTGATTCATACACAAGTACGATGTGCCTTAAGTTGTGGGGTCGTAATTCGTATGCTAGGGCCCTTGTGGAAGTATCGTCTAAGGATGCTTTACTTGATTCTCTTGTGGTTTCTATCCCCTACCCGAATGGGTCCCGACATTCATTGGAAAAAATTGCTATTGAATATGAGTGGATGCCGCCAAGATGTGAGACTTGTAAAGTTTTTGATCATAATGATGATGGATGTCCTAAAAGAGTGAAAATGGTGGTTAATGAGGATGGGTTTATTGAAGCTAGTAGGAAGAAAGGTAAGGGAAAGCAACCTGCTAACCGACATGTTGAGGGATTGCGATTGCAAAAACCAAAGGTTCAATATTAGTATAGACCGATTTCTAAACCTAATAATTATGGGGGCTCGACTTCAAAACCGAATGTTGATACTAATGCAGGTTCACCAACGGTTAATGTTGGTTCTCCTTCTTGTAACGACCCTACTACAGCTTCTACTAGTAGTATGACCTCTTCTCAGGATAAGGTAAGAATAACAATTGGAAGGATGATATTAACCTTGTTGATTTTAAGAACAGTTTTTGTGTGCTCTCGGAGCAAGATTCAGTTTTGGAACATGTGAATGACACTACATGTGAGCCTACTGATATGCCTAGTTCTTCTATATTAGGATCATATTTTATTTATAGAAAGTGTCGGTCATTAATATTATGTAATAGGTTGCATTAGAATATAATTATGATGAAGTTTTAATAATGTTTTCATGTTTTTATAAAGTCTAAGGGCTAGTTATGTAATAAGGTCAAAGATATGTGAAGCCCTAGACTACTAGTGTAAAAACTCATGTAATACCTCACTTGAGAGGTTGGTTCTCTTAGTAATAACATAGTCTCATATTTCACACACTAGGAGTTCTCTCCCACTCTCTCTCTCAACTTACTTTCTCTCTCTAGGGTTAGGCAAGATTCATAAGTGATTAAGGTTGTTCTATGGTCCTACAAGTGGTATCATTCGCCAAGGGATAATATAGGTTGATTTAGGTTTGATTTGGTAGGAAAAACTAGGTATAAAAGTGAATTTTGTGGAAATCGGTTACTGTTCATCGAGGAATTAGCGAGTTAGCCATATTTTTTATCGAGTTAGGCTTGTTTTTCTGACTTCCGAGTTAGCTTGGACTTGCGAGTTAGGGATATTTCTTTCGAGTTAGCTTGGACTTGCGAGTTAAGTTACTTATTGGCGAGTTTTCCTTTCCTTATCGTTTATCGAGTAAGGATCTTTGTACTCCATACTTAGGGGAAACTCTGCCCAATTAAATTCACTTTACCGAGTTAAGTTGGGAGTTTGATTTATCGAGTTAGGTAATTAAGCTTGAGTTACCGAGTTACGATTTTCATCAAGTTTTACCGAGTTAGCATCTTCACTTATCGAGTTTGAGAATCAGCTTAACTTATCGAGTTTGAGAATCAGGAACTTTTACCGAGTTATGTTTTAAGCTAGCATTACCTAGTTACAATTTCAGCAAGCTTTACCGAGTTAGCAGATCAAATTATCGAGTTAGAGACTCAAGATTATTACCGAGATAAGTCTTTAGAAAGCTATATCGAGTTAGAAAGTTCTATTGAGTAACACCTAACAACCATCTTACCGAGTTAGTTAAAAAAATCAATTTTTACAGGAGATTAAACGTTCAATTTTTACGCGAGATTCAAATTTTGGTATAAGGTTGAAAATTTTGGCCCGAAATTCAAATTTTTAGGCCAAAATTCAAATTTTTTCGGTAAAATTTGACGTCAAAATTTTTAAAACTTGAATTTTTCTGGTAACCTTAGAATTGCATTTAATAGTGATTTTCAAATTTTGGGCGAGAAAATTTTCAAAATTTATTTTTGGAGGAAAAATACGAAATCACTAAGATCAACAGAGAACGATTTTCAACTTCACCAAAACATCTAATCTACAACAATAACCTTTGTTATCTTTCAAAAGATCCTCAGAACAACGTTTCACTTTGAATTCAAATCATGGCAACTCAACAAGACATTCATGCTGCCGGTGCCGAAAATCGACCTCCAAGGCTTGAAAAAGGTGGATATCTCCCATGGACAAGCCGCATGCTTCGTTACATCAAAACAAAGCCTGATGGTAAATTAATGATCAACTCCATTACAAATGGTCCATTTAAGCCAAGGCAAGTTCAAGTTGAAGGTAATCCAAATACAACACCTCCTACTCTACCATTCGTGCGTGAACAAACAGAAGTAAACTACACGGATGAAGACAAGAAGCAGATCGCCGCTGATGATATGGCAATGCATTTAATCCAACTTGGATTACCACGCGAGATCTTTGCTGTGGTCGACAGTTGTGGAACTGCTTTTGATATATGGGAACGAGTTAGAAGGATATGTCATGGAACAGAGATTGGGCAACAAGACATTGAGAACAAACTTCTAACTGAATGGGAGAACTTTACATCCACTAAAGGTGAACAGATTGAATCCTACTACACAAGGTTTTGTACTTTAATGAATGAGTTAATCAGAAACAAGCTGACACCACGAACAATTGCAACAAACATCAAATTCATCAATAACCTTCCAGAAGAATGGGGTCGTTATGTTACAATTGTCAATCAAACAAAGGATTTACATAAGGTGAACTATGATCAACTCTATGATTTTTTGAAGCAAAACCAAGCTGAGGCTAATGAAGTAAGGAAAGAAAGATTGGCAAAGAATCATGACCCTTTCGCATTAATTGCTAGTACATCAACACCGTTTTCAGTGAACACACAACAACCATCATCATCGTCCACTCACAACTACATGCAACCATCATGCATTCAACAACCAACACCGGTCTACCAACAACAGTTCTACCCACAACAACAACAACATGTTATTCAACAACAACAATACCCACAGTTCCAAGAACCAGAATTCATTGACAATGATGAAGCTACTGCAGCCTTGACACAAGTGTTTGCTTTTCTGACAAAGGCATTCCAAGGACGCTATTCTACACCAACTAACAACAACCAAAGGATTTCATCGAACACTCGCAACAAGCAGATTGCTCAGCCGAGTTTCAATATGGGCAACGGAGGCCAAATGGTTGGAGTTTATGGGAATCAGCAGGGATATGCTACTGGATTTCATATGGGTAATCAGAATATGCAGAATGCAGGTCAGTATGCAGGGAATCAGAATGCAGGTCAATATGCAGGGAATCAGTATGGTCAGTATGCAAGGAATCAAATGGGTCAGTTTGTTGGAAATCAAAGGGGTCAGAATGTTGGTAATCAGGCAATGGGTAATCAGAATAGGAATGTTGCAGCTCCAGTTGTTGGGAATATGGGAAATGTGAATCAGTGTAATCTGGTAAAGTGTCTCAACTGCCAGGGTGTAGGTCATATGGCAAGGAACTGTCCTACTAAGCCGAACAAAAGAGACACAGCTTATTTACAGAAAGCATTGCTGTTGGAACCAAAGAATGAAGCAGGGTTTCAGTTGAATGTAGAGGAAAATGATTTTATGGCTCTTATGGATGACATGGAAGACAGAGAGGATATCGATGCGAACTGCATATTCATGGCGAATCTTCAGGAAGCTAAGTATGACAAGGATTCTGACACACTTCCTGTTTATGACACCAATGCACCATCTGAGGTATCCAACTTCAACATATGTCCCAATAATGATATATTTGATATGTATCCTCATGAGGAACAGCATTCTGAGAAGCTAGTATCTACTTATGATACATACCTGGACACGCCAAGTAGTAGTAATACTCCTTCAGCAACTCCAGATGTGAATTATAATGGAGGCTTTGTTTCACAGCATGCTGAGAATGATGAGGAAACACATGCTTTGTTTGAATCATTATTGAATAATTGTCGTATTGAAATTGAGAATGTGAAAAAGGTCAATCGCGATGTTAAGGCCGCGAATGTTAAATTGACCGCTGAGCTTGAGAGTTACAAGGAAAATGTTAAAGCTTTTGAATTTCATAACAAAAGATTGTCTGAATAAGAAACTGGTTATCAAAATTCCGTTTCAAGGGAAAAACTTTTGCAAATCAAGTTTGATACACTTGATGTTAATTCTTTCAAGAAGATAAAAGCTTTAAACGCGGAAATTTCTGATTTGCGAAACCAACTCTCTAAACAAAAATCAGCTTATTCCAATCTTGAAAAAGAAAGGAATGAGTTGAAAAAGGAATTTGCAAAGAAAGAAGATAAACTTTTGGAAGAAATTATAGAGTCAGAACACATGATTGCTCATTTAGAAGAATTAGTGGTTAAGTCGGGTCAGTCAAGTCAAACAATAAAAATGATTTCAAATCAAACTAATCCGATTTACCATACGAAACATAAAATGGCTCTTGGTAACAACACCCCTTGTAATCTCAAGAAAGCTCAGGAAGAACAGAATGTTTTGTAGAATGGTAATTGATTAGCCCTAAACAGTCAACTAATATTGACCAAGGAATGGTCAACAAAGTCAAATAGCCTAGAGTCAATCTCCGGGTAATATAGGGTATCACCAGGTCGTTATATCCCGACGAGGTGTGAATTGTGCTTCAGCGTGCTTGTGATCGGGTGATTTTTTACAGAAAAGGGTTGTGATGAGAATTATTTGAGAATTATGAAATAAAATAGCTTAGGAAAGCTATATGATTGATTACGTGAATTTAGATTAAGAAGAATTGAGCTAAAACATAAAAACGTACGTTTTACTGAAAACGGGAACAAACGTACGTAATTAAAAGTGAATTTGATTATCTAAAAAGGCTACGGGTATAAAAATGATATTTATACAAACCTAATGATTAAAGAAAATTTTTAGAAAAAGAAAATTAATTTTTACACTATTTATATAATTATTATTAATTAAATACTAATTTCTTATTTACTTTTAATTATTTAAATTAACCTAAAATACAAATAATTATGAAATTAACCTAGAAAAATAAAATTTAAACTTAGAAAAATCTAAAATAATATAAAACTAATTTTAAAACTGAAAATATATTTTTAAGACTTTTCAATTAATTATTATTAATTATTACTATTTACTAATTACTTTTTAATTATTTAAATTGCCCTAGATTCTAATTAATTATGAAATTACACTAGACAATTGAAAATAAAATTTGGAAAAATTTAAAATACTAAAAAACTAATTTTAAAACTGAATTTTTATTTTTCTGATTTACTAATTAATTATTATTAATTATTTACTATTTATTAATTAATAAAAACTAAATTAAATTATAAAAACTACCAAATGATAAGAGAGAAATCTGAGAAAATTAGTAAAATTATTTTTAACTATAAGAAGCCTAGGAAAAATATAAAAATGAAAATTGCTTATAAATAAGCTGAGGAAGTAAGCCAATTGGCTTAAATAAAAGCTATCACTTTTATTAAGTTAGAGTTTTTTGGATTTTTCTTTTTCACAACTGCTTATGAACTGTTTTTGAACAACTTTTGTGAAGCAAGTTTGAATGGAACTCAACAATATGCAAATTGGTGGATTATTTTGTTGACAGTTAAGCTTTTTAGCTTATTAGGACTTTGCTTGTATTGAAAAAGCTACCAAATGATATTGTAAACACAAATAAGCTACAAACAGATGAAGGACAACTTAAGTCAAACCATTTGAAGCCAAATAGAACAAGAAATAAGCTGATAATGGCCAATAAGCATTTAGCCAAAATCCTAAGTCTGAAATAGGCCCACTGGGTCAACTTCCAGGCTTTGTGGAGCCCACAGGTTAGATTGGAAGCCCAAAGTCAAGGAGGAACCAATAAGCTGAGCTTATTGGCTTTCCAATAAGCCAAGGCTTACCCTCTAGGTCCCACTAATAAGCCCTGTGGAGGCTTTTGAAAAAGGGTTGTTTGGACAGTGGTGGTGGTGTAGGGGAGATGCCTTCCCCTGCAGGTCTGTTTGGGCAAGTGTGGGACCCACATAAAAATTCACAAAATTAAAGTAACAATGGAACTTCAAAGTTGAGCTGATACACTACCATTTTTGAAAAGCACAAGGTCTAATAATAAATACAAAAATCAAAACAATTCTTGGGGTTTTTACCTTTTCTGCCTATGGTAAACTTTTGACTTTTTAGATGAACTCTTTTTTTGACTTTAATGAACTTTGGTTCCTAATTTAATGACTAATTAAGATATAATAACCTGGAATAAAGTTAAACTAGGCTAAATACTACACTTACAAGCTAAGGTGAGGGTTTAAGGGTCTCAAATCCCTCACGGTTAACTGTGAGGGTGACCCAAATGGATTGTTGGCTATTTTCAAAGGAAACTTGGTTTTTTAAGTTTTACTTGACCTAATTATACCTAATGCAGTGTGCTAATGCTAAAATAGCAACAAAACAACAACAAGATCACTGGCTAAAGACTAATCCAAACACTCCTTAAATCTATCTGATTTTGTGATTTCCAAAGCAACCCACTGATTTAGACCTCAAGTCAGTTTTCAGACTTAACATCATCATCATACATGATCTTATGAACATAAAACAACAATAATAACAACATGAATCCAAGAATTGACAATTATGCTAGTTTGACTGTGAAATAGGAATTTGAAGCAACTACTATTTTCAAAGAACAAGCTACCTATATTAAGCTATATTATGATTAACAAACACCAACTAAGCACAGAAACACAGAATTAAGTATAGTTAAACTAGGTACAGTGAGGATCAAACAAATGAGATTAAACCTTGCAATGAGCTTCCAAACTGAATACCATGAACCGGGAACCAAAGAAACCAACCTATTGACCTCCACAGGTCACTAACCCACTGCCATCCCAAATTAACAGTGCTCCAAGCTTGATCCTCTTTCTTTTGCTGATTTTTGTATTTTTTTTATATATTTTTTTTTGTTTTTGAGATTCTGAGTTTCTAATTGATTGTAGAAGCTTATAAAGCTTTTAAAAGTTCTCTGTTTGAGCTTGCATGAGTTTTACAAGCAGCTTAGACTTACTAATGAACCTTAACTGATATTTGAAATTTTTGCATAAAACTTGAAAAGTGGAATTGAGAAATAAATTTAAAACTTAACTTTCATTAATTAGAAACAGATTACAATACATAAATTAAACATAAAAAGAAACTAAGTTAAAGTGATACATGATTTTTGAAGCTTCTACACCTTACTACTTATACTACGATTCTTAAATAATCCACACACTCTTCTACATGGCTTCCTGTTGTAATTTGAGAGTCCCAATGGCTCTTTTGTTGACTCAAGACCATATCCCCATCGTCCAATTGAGATATCACCAATCCTAGCCATTGATTGCCAATTTGGCGCCAAAAACAAAACGGGGCAATATTAGTGGGACGGGTGAAGATATTAATTGTGGATGGTGGGGGTTGGTTTGGTAGTTGGGGAGCATTAATTGTGGAGGCTTAGTTTGGTGAAAAGGTGGAAGGGGGGGGGGGGAGACAGAGTAGCAGGAAAATGGGGGAATTGGTGGGGAAGACGGTCTGTTTGACCGTGTGTTTGACCCTGTTGACTGTTTGACCTGGGGTGGGTTTATTAGTTTGGGGTTGGGCCGGGGTGACATGGATTGGGCTTTGGGGTTTGGTTTGTAGAAATAATAACAAAAGGGTCTGGTTGGTTTTAGTTGTAACATAAGGACCAATTTTTCAATTTGCTGAAACTTGAGGGGCCTGATGTGTACATTTCCCAAAGTCATTCCGAGGACCAACATTGACATGCTTACATAACCCAAGGACCAAAACTTCAATTTTTCATTTTAAAATTCCCAGGGACCTAATTTACCATATTTGAAAATTTTGAGGGACCAAACATGTAACTTTTGAAACTTAAGACCCAAGTATCATATTTTGTGATTATTGACTTTCAAAAGACTTGGGTTGACTTTTCTTTCAAAAGAAATGTATAGGGACTATTTTTGACAAGTTTTGAAACTTGGGGGACTGAAACTGCCAATATTACAAACTTTGATCATTTTTCATTTGTTTTTGCTCATTTTACATTTAAAACATATAAAACACAATCCCTAGGATATTTTCAGTATTTTGATGACTTTTTGATTGTTTTTGTATGTTTTGCAGTTCAGATTTGATCAAAAATGATAAGTCTTTGAGCACTCGTCAATCCCCCACACTAAACTATTGCTAGTCCCTAGCAATCTTTTTAGAAAACATAATGGATTTGAATCTCTTTACCAAAAGCCATTACATCTGGAGTAGCCAAATGTTTCAGTTCAAGTAAGAACCATGGTACACCGATAACCATGTGATTTTGAGCAAACCACCAGCTTTCAACGGTTTTGATTTGTCTTTACCAGAAGCCGTTTGCTTCTGGACTAGCCAACTCTCGATGGAACACAGTCAACATCTTGGTGAGCTGATTACCAATTATGGCTTTCCACTGCCTTTACCACAAGCCATAATCTTGCGGGCTAGCCAACTCTTTCACTTTTTAGGATATGGCGAGTTGAGATACCATACAATTTTGGGCAAATTGCAAGCCGTAAACGGATTTGAGTTATCTTTACCAAGAGCCGTTTGCTCCTGGATTAGCCAATCCCTTTGTCAGTTAGATATGGCGGACTGATAACCACAAAAATTTTAAAATAAAGTGAAAAAATTTTAAAAATTTAGGCAAAAAACGGGGGTACTAGAAGATACATTGTGATAAAATTCGCTAGAATTCCCCCCCCCCCCCCCCCCCACACTTAGAAATGAATATTGTCCTCAATATTCAAAGTCCCGGCTATTATGCCGATTCTTTGAATGGAAAAAGGCAATATTCGAAGCTAACTGTGGGAACACCATTTTTCACTTTATTTCTATACATACACATTTTTTTTTTGGAAGTATACATATATACATTTCAAACAGCAGGGGATGGCCACTCCCCCACACTTAGTTGGTAGAAAGTAGAAAGAAATCAGAGATATGGGTGAAAACCCATATTGTGCTACTGTTTTTGTTCATCGAGTCGCTAGCTTGACTCGATCCCCGAATTCAATTGTCCTTGGGGAAAGTTTGGAGATCCGGGACAACGATAAATGGTATGTCCTCTCCAAAGTAATGCTTCAACCGATGCCCATTCACTTTAAAATTCGGATCGTCATTTTGAGATAATTCGACGGTGCCATAAGGATAAACATTTGCGATAGTGAATGGACCAGTCCAACGGGTCTTTAGCTTTCTCGAGAAGATCTTGAGTCTGGAGTTGAAAAGAAGGACTCGATCACCAACGTTAAAAATGCGGTTCTTGATTTTTGAGTCATGAATCTTCTTTGTCTTTTCCTTATAGATCAAAGAGTTCTCGTAAGCTTGATCACGAAGTTCATTTAATTCATTCATTTGAACTTTCCTATGATCACCCGCAGTTTTGAGGTCAAAATTTGCATGCTTGAGAGCCCAATAGGCTTTGTGCTCAAGCTCAATCGGTAGATGGCACGCTTTCCTGTACACAAGCTTGTAAGGCATACACCCGATGGGTGTTTTGTAAGCCGTACGGAAAGCCCAGAGTGCATCATCTAGTTTATCCGACCACGATGCACGATTTTCACCAACGGTTCTTTCTAAAATTCTCTTAATGCCCCGATTGGAAACTTCTATTTGTCCACTTGTTTGAGGGTGGTACGCAGTGAAAAGACGGTGAGTTACACCATACTTTTGCATGACTTTATCGAATTTATCATTACAGAAATGCGTACCACGATCACTAATAATAGCACGTGGACTTCCAAATCGGGCAAAAAGAGCTTTCAAAAATTTCACAACTACTCGGGCATCATTAGTGGGTAAAGCTTTTGCTTCAACCCATTTTGACAAATAGTCAACAACCACGAGTATATACTTGTTACCATGAGATGACGGAAATGGCCCCATAAAGTCTATGCCCCATACGTAAAAAATTTCTCAAACTTGAATTGCATTTTGAGGCATTTCGTTCTTTTGTAAAATATTCCCGTGACGTTGACAAGCGTCACAAGACTTGACCAATTCTTGGGCATCCTTATAGATTGTGGGCCAATAAAAGCCGGAATCAAACACCTTTTTGGCGGTGTAGTTCGGATTGTGGTGGCGCCCCGTGGGACCAGCATGGCAAGCCTTTAGAATTTCAGCGGCTTCCTGACCATAAACACACCGCCGGATGACTTGATCCGCACAGATTTTGAACAAGAAAGGGTCGTCCCAGAAATAGTGTTTTACATCTTTGAAAAATTTATTTTTCTATTGGGACGACATCCCTTTCACAACAAAGTTACTCGCATGGTAATTTGCAAAATCAGCAAACCATGGGGTAATCGAGTCTCCACGAAAAGAAACCGCATTGAGGGTTTCGAGAGGAAATGTTTCATTTATTTCCTTTTTCTCGAAAGCATCTTGGTGAGGGTTTTCAAGACGGGAGAGATGATCAGCAGCCAGGTTCTCAGCTCCTTTTTTATCACGAATAATGATATCAAATTCTTGCAAGAGGAGAACCAAACGGAGTAGTCTTGGCTTTGCATCTTGTTCTGCAAAGAGATACTTCAAAGCCGAGTGATCCGTATACACTATGCTTTTGGTCAATATCAAGTATGGCCGGAATTTTTCAAAGGCATACACCACAGCTAATAATTTTTTTTAGTGGTGGTGTAATGGCTTTGAGCCTCGGTCATTGTTTTGCTTGCATATTGTATAGGCTGAAAGTGTTTTGTTTTTCGTTGCCCCAAGACTGCCCCTATCGTATAATCACTAGCATCACACATGAGTTCGAAGGGCAAGTCCCAATCGGGGGCAACAAGAATCGGTGCCTCAGTAAGCTTTTTCTTTAATGTTTCAAAAGCTTCGATGCACTTGGGGGAGAAGATAAAAGGAGTGTCCTTCTCGAGGAGATGGGTCATAGGCCGGGCAATTGTAGAAAAATCTTGAATGAACCTACGATAGAAACCGGCATGACCCAAAAAGCTCCTAACACCTTTGACGGTAGTGGGATGAGGTAATTTTGCAATGACATCCACTTTGGCTCTGTCAACCTCAATCCCATTTTTTGAAATTTTATGGCCGAGGACAATGCCCTCTTTGACCATAAAGTGACTCTTTTCCCAATTTAGACATAACTTTGTGTCTTCACAACGTTTGAGCATGTTGTCTAAATGGGAGAGACATGATTGAAACGAATCCCCAATGACCAAAAAATCGTCCATAAAGACCTCCATAGTTTTCCCGATCATGTCAGAAAATATGGCCATCATACATCTTTGAAACGTGCCCGGAGCATTACATAAACCAAATGGCATACGTTTATAAGCAAAAGTTCCATAGGGGCACGTGAAAGTGGTCTTTTCTTGATCCTGCGGATCAATGGGAATCTGAAAGTAACCTGAGAAACTATCGAGGAAGCAATAGTACTTATTCCCCACTAATCTCTCGAGCATCAGATACATAAAGGGCAGAGGAAAATGGTCTTTGCGGGTGGCGTCATTTAACTTGCGATAGTCAATGCAGATACGCCAACCCGTAACCAATCGAGTTGGAATCAACTCATTTTCCTCATTTGTGACAATAGTAATGCCACCCTTTTTTGGAACACAATGTATTGGGCTCACCCAAGTACTGTCCGAGATAGGGTAAATCAATCCGGCATCAAGAAGTTTTAAAACTTCTTGTTTGATGACCTCATGAATTTTGGGATTCACCCTTCTTTGTTGTTGGACTGCTGGTTTGAAATCATCCTCCATTAAAATCTTGTGGGTACAAAATTCAGGGTCACTGCCCTTGATGTCGGAGAGTCGCCAAGCAATTGCTTGTTTATGCGACTTTAAAACCTTTATTAGAGCAGCCTTTTCCTCAACACTTAAATCTTTAGCAATTATGACGGGTAATTTATCATCACCTTCCAGAAATGCATACTCAAGATGAGGCGGCAAGTCCTTAAGTTCGACCTCAGGAAAGTCATCAGTTTTCTCAACATTTTTGACTTCCTCCTTATGAAGTGTTTGTGGTAGAACAGGAAGAGGAGAGGGATCTTCATTTAACAATTTCTCAAGCAGGAGAATATCCCTCTCGGGGTCAATCTCTTTGTTATCGATTCCATCGGGAATCGAATCACTTTTGAGAAAGGCCTCAATTTCTTCTAAGACGAAGTCACTTCCCTCAAACGGAGTGAGGGAAGGAGAAGAATTGGCAGTGATGGGGTAAGAAGATGGAGTGAGGTTTTCACTCGGAGAATCATCAAAGAAACCTAAAACCTCTTGAGCATACTCCTCAGCAGCAACATCGATGACATCTATCTGGTTCACCGATTCAGAGTCATAATTGGAGGAGTACCTCGAAGTTTGATCGAGGTTGAAGGTGATGGCTTCAGTTCCAACACGCAATGTGATCTCTTGTTCAAAAACATCGATGAGAGCACGCCCAGTTCTAAGGAATCCCCTTCCAAGAATGAGAGGGACCCTTGAATCGGCATCAAAGTCAACAATCACAAAATCTGCCGGAAAATGGAACTTTCCCACGTTAACGAATACGTCCTCGGCAATGCCAAGTGGACGAGAAATCGATTGATCGGCAAGCTCTAAAGTCATGCACGTGGGAGTGAGTTCGGGAAGAGAGAGTCTCTTCCACACAGAATATGGCATCAGGTTAATGCTAGCACCTAGATCGGCCAAGGCGAAGCATTCAACCATACCCGGAAAAATACAAGGAAGGAGAAATTTCCCGGGGTCTCCAAGCTTTTCGGGAAGCCTTTTCAAAAGAATTGCTGAGCAGTGCTCATTCAAGGGAGTTCTAGCCATCTCAAAGAGTTTTTCCTTATTACTTAACAGATTCTTGATTGTTGATGCAAACTTGGGCATCAAGAGAATAGCGTCCGCGAAGCTAATGTCAAAGTGCAAATCTTGAAAGATTTGGAAAAATTTATCCATTTGGTGACTAGCCTTTTCGCGGAGCTTTTGTTCATTGAGACGTGATGGATAAGGAATAGAAGTTTTAGATTTGGGGTTGTCCCCTGGAGTTTCTGGTGGTTCAAAGACAACTTCAGGCTTACATCTGGTTTTTGGAATGACCTGAGGTTGGACGTGTGCTGTACTTCGTGGGATAGGAGATTGCACCTTGTCCTTTATCACTTCAGGTTCACGTTCCACTACCTTTGGAGGAGAGGAAGAAGATGTAGTGGGAATCGCGGGTTCATCATATGAAGCACCACTTCTTGTTGTGATCGCCTTAGCATCGCCCCTCGGGTTAGCGATCGTGTTGCTCGGTAAAGTAGTACCTGAGCCCGAGGGTCGATCATTTAAAGACTTCTTGATGTCAGAAATCTGGCTGACCAGCAACTTGTTCAACTCTTCTTGGGATTTCATAAATTGCTTTAACAACTCATTAGATGAAGGCCCAGTAGGAACAATAGCTTGAGGTGGATTATTGAAATTTTGAGCTCGATTGTTTTGGTTGGGACCTTGGTTGAAATTTCCTTGATTTTGATGTTGGAAATTCCCTTGATTCTGGTTGTTGTTTCCATGAAAATTCCCGGGATTGAAATTATCCTGACCTTGGTTTCGGTTAAAGTTTCCTTGATTTTGATGTTGGAAACCTTGATTTTGGAAACCTTGGTTTTGATTTTGAAAACCGTGACCTTGATTGAAGTTACCTTGGTTCACTCTATTTTGATTTTGGTTACGGTTTTGGACATTTTGGTTTTGATTAAAACCGGGAGGTCCAGGGTAGTGGTGAGGATGATAGTTCGGGTCCGTCGGAGGGCGGTATTGATTGCCTCCTTGATTTTGGGACCCGACAACAGCATGAGCTTCATATGGAGTACCATCAGTAGCTGTGCAATTGTAGTAGGCATGCGGCCCACCACAGGTTACATAGACTTCCACTTTTTTAACCTCAGCAGGTGGAGGATGTTGTGGAAAGGAAACTTTCTTTTGTTGGGCGAGAACCAAAGCTTGAATAGCTTCAGTGAGCTTGTCAATCTTAGCATCCGTGCTAGATTGACCCACAGAAGATGAAGTAGAAGGACCCGCATTGATTTGGGAAACAATCGGTTTGCTTCGTGTAGAGCGGACCTTGGACTTGTTTTCTATGATTTGCAAAGCTTCTTTGGTGGTTCTACTCAAGAAGTTACCTCCCGCGGAGGCATTGAGAGAATCCTGATCAGCTTGGCTCACGCCATTGTAGAAAGTATCGAGTTGAATCAACTCTGAGAATCCATGATGTGGACACTTGCGAAGTAATTCTTTGAAACGATCCCACGCTTCACCAAATGATTCATCATATTTCTGAGTGAACTTGGTGATTTCGTTCTTAAGACTCGTGGTCTTGGAAGGTGGGAAGAATTCATTCACAAATTTTTTGACAAGATCTTCCCATGTCTCAATAGATCGAGGTGGTTGTTTTTCAAGCCAAATCCGGGCTTGTCCCTCGAGGGAGAATGGGAAGAGAAGAAGTTTGATTGCTTCACAAGGGACATTCTTGTACTTGATGGTTGATGTGATTTTATTGAACCATCGAATGTGAGCATGAGGATCGTCCCTCTCAAAATCGTAGAATTGACTTGAGGTTACAAGATTGAGTAACCCGATTTTGAGCTCAAAATTATCAGCCACGATGGCTGGGACAACAATGGCATCTCCGTAACCCTCGATGGGTGCTTGGAGAAGCTCACACATGAGGCGGTCTTCCGCCATGGTGACAGCAGATGTGGCAACAGTACGGATCTCAGATCCGACTGTTGGTGCTGAACTTCTACGAGGTCTTCGAGGTTTCCTAACAAGCTCACGTAATGGGCTCGTGGACCTTGAAGAACGAGTGCGCATGCACTAGAAAACAAACTCAATCAAAACAAAATCGAGGCAAAACGACAGTGAACTTAAACTAATAATCACAAGCAAGTGGCTTCTT
Source organism: Artemisia argyi (assembly GCA_030686995.1). Taxonomy (NCBI): domain Eukaryota; kingdom Viridiplantae; phylum Streptophyta; class Magnoliopsida; order Asterales; family Asteraceae; genus Artemisia; species Artemisia argyi. Next base: position 85,665 of record JARVZY010002362.1, on the reverse strand, counting down.
TAAGAAAGGTACACCACTCACAGGGATACAAAGGCAAGTTTTGATCTTATGTTTGGGAACTTATTATGTCCACACCCCCAGTTGGTAGGTGTTCTGTCTTGGTTTGCGACAGTTTATTTTTATGTATAATTATTCACAAGAAAAGACGGATGTTTTTGGGTTTTTGTGTATATGTGAAAAAGACTTTTGGACAATATTTTTGGTATCGTCTCGTTATCCAAAATCGTATCTCTTTAAGAATCACCTTAAAAGAAACCCGATTAAGAAAACATTACGATCTGTTTTGTTGTTTTTAATTTTTTTTGGTGTTTTAACACTTTAGGAAAAGTGTTAATGACTTTTTTGTGTTTTGATTTTAAAATTTACAAAAGTGGTGGATTTTTACAGTGATGAAGGTGAAATACCACTAATATCGAAAGACGCTGCAGAAACGCGCACACCTCCCTGGCAGCGGCGCCAAAAATTGATTGGCCCTAAACAGTCAACTTATACTGACCAAGGAATGGTCAACAAAGTCAAATAGCCTAGAGTCAATCTCTGGGTAATATAGGGTATCACCAGGTCGTTATGTCCCGATGAGGTGTGAATTGTGCTTCAGCGTGCTTGTGATCGGGAGATTTTTCACAGAAAAGGGTTGTGATGAGAATTATTTGAGAATTATGAAAATAAAATAGCTTAGGAAAGCTATATGATTTATTACGTGAATTTAGATTAAGAAGAATTGAGTTAAACCTAAAAACGTACGTTTTACTGAACGGGAACAAACGTACGTGATTAAAAGTGAATTTGATTATCTAAAAAGGCTACGGGTATAAAAATGATATTTTTACAAACCTAATGATTAAAGAAAATTTTTAGAAAAAGAATATTAATTTTTACACTATTTATATAATTATTATTAATTAAATACTAATTTCCTATTTACTTTTAATTATTTAAATTAACCTAAAATACAAATAATTATGAAATTAACCTAGAAAAATAAAATTTAAAACTTAGAAAAATCTAAAATAATATAAAACTAATTTTAAAACTGAAAATATATTTTTAAGACTTTTTAATTAATTATTATTAATTATTACTATTTACTAATTACTTTTTAATTATTTAAATTACCCTAAATTCTAATTAATTATGAAATTACACTAGAAAATTGAAAATAAAATTTGGAAAAATTTAAAATACTAAAAACCTAATTTTAAAACTGAATTTGTATTTTTCTGATTTACTAATTAATTGTTATTAATTATATACTATTTATTAATTACTAAAAACTGAATTAAATTATAAAAACTACCAAATGATAAGAGAAAAATCTAAGAAAATTACTAAAATTATTTTTAACTATAAGAAGCCTAGGAAAAATATAAAAATGAAAATTACTTATAAATAAGCTGAGGAAGTAATCCAATTGGCTTAAATAGAAGCTATCACTTCTATTAAGTTGAAGTTTTTTGGATTTTTCTTTTTCACAACTGCTTATGGACTGTTTTTGAACAACTTTTGTGAAGCAAGTTTGAATGGAACTCAACAATAAGCAAATTGGTGGCTTATTTTGTTGACAGTTAAGCTTTTTAGTTTATTAGGACTTTGCTCGTATTGAAAAAGCTACCAAATGATATTGTAAACACAAACAAGCTACAAACAGACGAAGGACAACTTAAGTCAAACCAATTGAAGCCAAATAGCACAAGAAATAAGCTGATAATGGCCAATAAGCACTTAGCCAAAATCCTAAGTCTGAAACAGGCCCACTGGGTCAACTTCCAGGCTTTGTGGGGCCCACAGGTTAGATTGGAAGCCCAAAGTTAAGGAGGAACCAATAAGCTGAGCTTATTGGCTTTCCAATAAGCCAAGGCTCACCCTCTGGGTCCCACTAATAAGCCCTATGGAGGCTTTTGAAAAAGGGCTGTTTGGACAGTGGTGGTGGTGGTGCAGGGGAGATGCCTTCCCCAGCAGGTCTGTTTGGGCAAGTGTGGGACCCACAAAAAAATTCACAAAATAAAAGTAACAATGGAACTTCAAAGTTGAGCTGATATACTACCATTTTTGAAAAGCACGAGGTCTAATACTAAATACAAAAATCAAAACAATTCTTGGGATTTTTGCCTTTTCTGCCTATGGTAAACTTTTGACTTTTTAGATGAACTCTTATTTTGACTTTAATGAACTTTGGTTCCTAATTTAATGACTAATTAAGTTATAATAACCTGGAATAAAGTTAAACTAGGCTAAATACTACACTTACAAGCTAAGGTGAGGGTTTATGGGTCTCAAATCCCTCACAGTTAACTGTGAGGGTGATCCAAATGGATTGTTGACTATTTTCAAAGGAAACTTGGTTTTTTAAGTTTTACTTGACCTAATTATACCTAATGCAGTGTGCTAATGCTAAAATAGCAACAAAACAACAACAAGATCACTGGCTAAACCCTAATCCAAACACTCCTTAAATCTATCTGATTTTGTGATTTCCAAAGCAACCCACTGATTTAGACCTCAACTCAGTTTTCAGACTTAACATCATCATCATACATGATCTTATGAACATAAAACAATAATAACAGCATGAATCCAAGAATTGACAATTATGCTAGTTTGACTGTGAAATAGGAATTTGAAGCAACTACTATTTTCAAAGAACAAGCTACCTATATTAAGCTATATTATGATTAACAAACACCAACTAAGCACAGAAACACAGAATTAAGTATAGTTAAACTAGGTACAGTGAGAATTAAACAAATGAGATTAAACCTTGCAATGAGCTTCCAAACTGAATACCATGAACCAGGAACCAAAGAAACCAACCTATTGACCTCCACAGGTCACTAACCCACTGCCATCCCAAATTAACAGTGCTCCAAGCTTGATCCTCCTTCTTTTGTTGATTTTTGTATTTTTTATATATATATATATTTTTATTTTTGAGATTCTTAGTTTCTAATTGATTGTAGAAGCTTATAAAGCTTCTAAAAGTTCTATGTTTGAGCTTGTATGAGTTTTACAAACAGCTTAGACTTACTAATGAACCTTATCTGATATTTGAAATTTTTGCATAAAACTTGAAAAGTGGAATTGAGAAATAAACTTAAAACTTAACTTTCATTAATTAGAAACAGATTACAATACATAAATTAAACATAAAAAAAAAAAAAAAAAAAAAAAAAAAAAAAAAAACTAAGTTAAAGTGATACATGCTTTTTGAAGCTTCTACACCTTACTACTTATACTACGATTCTAAAATAATCCACACACTCTCCCACATGGCTTCCTGTTGTAATTTGAGAGTCCCAATGGCTCTTTTGTTGACTCAAGACCATATCCCCATCGTCCAATTGAGATATCACCAATCCTAGCCATTGATTGCCAATTTGGCGCCAAAAACAAAACGGGGCAATATTAGTGGGACGGGTGAAGATATTAATTGTGGATGGTGGGGGTTGGTTTGGTAGTTGGGGAGCATTAATTGTGGAGGCTTAGTTTGGTGAAAAGGTGGAGGGGGGAGACAGAGTAGCAGGAAAACGGGGGAATTGGTGGGGAAGACGGTCTGTTTGACCGTGTGTTTGACCCTATTGACTGTTTGACTTGGGGTGGATTTTATTAGTTTGGGGTTGGGCCGGGGTGACATGGATTAGGCTTTGGGGTTTGGTTTGTAGAAATAATAACAAATGGGTCCGGTTGGTTTTAGTTGTAACACAAGGACCAATTTTGCAATTTGCTAAAACTTGAGGGGCCTGATGTGTACATTTCCTAAAGTCATTCCAAGGACCAACATTGCCATGCTTACATAACCCAAGGACCAAAACTTCAATTTTTCATTTTAAAATTCCCAGGGACCTAATTTGCCAGATTTGAAATTTTGAGGGACCAAACATGTAACTTTTGAAACTTAAGATCCAAGTATCATATTTTGTGATTATTGACTTTCAAAAGACTTCAGTTGACTTTTCTTTCAAAATAAATACGTAGGGACTATTTTTGACAAGTTTTGAAACTTGGGGGACTGAAACTGCTAATCTTGCAAACTTTGATCATTTTTCATTTGTTTTTGCTCATTTTACATTTAAAACATATAAAACACAATCTCTGGGATATTTTCAGTATTTTGATGACTTTTTGATTGTTTTTGTATGTTTTGCAGTTCAGATTTGATCAAAAATGATGAGTGTTTGAGCACTCATCAGTAATCTTATTTACACCAAACATGATCCTCCCGTCGTTCTGGATTCTGTGCAAACGATGGAACTTGTCGAAGAGAGCATAAATAAAATGAAACAAAAGGATTTGAAACTCATTGATTACAACAAATTGAACAAACGTTCGGGAATTACTTTTGTTCCACAAATGGAACCATCTGTGTTTTCCATAAAACGACCATTCGCGAAATTCTTTTCTAAAAAGATAGTTGTTTCCAAATCTCTTTCAAAAATGGAACAAATGTCCTCTAACAACACTTTTAATACAAGTGAGGCTAGAGACATTCTTGATGACGTTAAAAAGAGAATTCAAGAACTTCAAAATATTGTTAAATCTAAAACTACTATTAGTATTAACAATTGGCATTCTAGTTTTCATATTGAACAGAAAAAGGTGTTTGAAAACGAAATTACTATCCCACTAAATAACATCAGTGCGAGGGTAATCCATTTTGAAAACGATTTCTTAAAAGAAACGGCCAATTTTGTCAAGGACCACAAATCCCTGGTAAAACAAGCTAATGAAACTCGTGAAAACATGAATGTTTTGGAAAGGTTAAATGATTCTCTCTTCAAAACAGTTCTGTCTACTGATATAATGTCTATCATCATACAAACATATTAGGTTTAAGACGATGAAAGACTGAGAGCTGAGACCTCTGAAATTGTTTCCAAATATGAAAATGCTCTTATAAAGCTTAAAAAAGAAAATGTGTCATGTTTTAAACAACTTGATCGAAAAAAGGAAAAATGCAAGTATGACAAACTGTCGTATGAGCGTGCCTTCAACAACATGAAAGAGCAAAATGATCTTTTGAGGGCTCAGCTTGAAAGTCAAAAAGGGAAGGGTGAGGAAACTAAGTTTGCAAAACCATCGACTTCGGAGAAACCAAATGTTTCAAACATGGTTCAAAAACCAAAAATGTCAATTTTACGGTTTGCTCCAAAAGTCAATGAGAAAAAGGATTTGACAAAACCAGTCACTCCAACACCCTTGCCCCAACAAAGTGAAAATGAAAAGATTGTTGATAAACAAAAATTGGTTGTTGAAAGAAACACAAATGTGAGTACACCTGGCCCTTCTAGGAATAATACACCGAATGTGACCATAAAAACTGTTAAAGAGTCTGTTGGTTCTAATGACATGGTCCAAAATCACCATCTAGAGGAAGTTAGGAGAAAGACACAACTTCGAAAAGACGGAATTTTAGGTGTAAAACCTAGTGTGATGAATTCTACGAGATTCCAAAGCACTGCTAGTAGTAGTAAACCATTACCTAGGAACAATCAACAAAATACTAGGGATTGGCTTGTATTTAAGAGTAGTGGCACAAATGAGAATGCTAGGAACGTAGAATGCAACACAAAGAATTCCAAGGTCTCATTGAACAACAAAAATTTCCAAATGACTGTAGTGACAAAGTTAAAGTTGTTGTGTTTAACAAGGATGTTGCATTTGTCTGTCCTACATGTCAAAGATGTGTTTTTTCAGCTAACCATGACGCATGTATTGCACAATTTCTCAAGAAAGGAATATCAAGTGTCAAGGCACAATCCACTAAGACACCAAATAGAAACAAACCCGTTGATAACAAGAAAATGGATAACAAACCTAATAGGTGGATATCTAAAGGATGTAGTTTTTCAAAAACTGAGACTTCCACTGCATCTGATAAGAAAACTACATCTAAATCTTACCTTACGTGGATTCCCACAGGAAAAGTTTTTAAAACAGTTGGTCTTAGATGGATTCCCACAGGGAGGATTTTTGATAGTTGCACCAAGACAAATAATAGTGATAATCAATAGGATAAGGAAGTAGAAACCATTACAACCGTTGATATTCAACACCCGCTGAGTGATGATTCATGTACTTATAACACTGTTATTTGTGAAACCTCTTCCTCTTTGGTTGCAGGTGCTTTAACTATCTCAGAACCTAGTTTTTCAAAGGGTTCAAATTCTGTAAATTCTATAAATCATTCTTTCACTCTTCTATTTTTGATTTTCCTTTTCTTTTATAAAAACAAAATACGAAAGTACAAAAACAATATAAAATCAAAAATCCAAAAATATTCTTCTCACGACATGTCTCTTATATAAATCAATATTCTGTACGTGTCTAGAAATGTCTTTCAACAATAATACGGACATGTACAGATGCTTGAACAGGAGTTCTTTTTATGTTTTTCTAAAACATGTCGTTTCTCAAAAGTTTCTTCACAATGGCTTTCGTATACTTCAGTACGAAACTCGGACCCGAATGATGACTTCTGATTATTTTCAAATCAAGGACTCGTATTTTCAAAGACGAAATCTTTTTCAAAAAAAAAAGTTCGAGTCTAAACAAACGAAAAGGATGTCAAACATAAACTCGTTTTCAAACAGAATTCTTAAGCACTTTTTCAAGATTGTTCAAAAGATTTCTCAAAATCTCTCAAAATTAGTGCTCAAGAAAACTCCCTCTAAACCCTTAATTGATTTTAAAATGAGCTATCATTAAGGGGGAGTACAAAAACAAAAATGTTCCGTATTCATGCAAAATGAAATCTGTCTATCTCTTCAAAAAGCTTTTTCTTATTCAGTTGATATAAAAAATATCACGATATAATATTTTTGAGGGGGAGAAGGCATGATTAAAATGAAATCAAAGATGTTTAAAGATTGTGATTGAATCTCAAAAGAGCTCGACTCAGTAAGTACCAATGAATTGACGAAGCTTTAAATGTCAGTAATCGAAAAGACTTGTCCTGGACGGGTAATAATTTCAAGCTAGTCCAACTAGTGATGTAAGCGTGTCTCGAATAGGACTTGTCTGAGCAGAATGTACCGTATCGAGAGACTTTCTTTGGACTTGACCAGGACGGGTAATAATTTCAAGCTAGTCTAACTAGTGATGTAAGCGTGTCTCGAATCGGTTATGTTCACTGAAAGTGGATCAATTCAAAAAGTGCAAACTCCTCACGCATGTGCAAATTTCTTAAAAATACATGAGCACATGTGAAGGGGGAGTCCTTCAAAAGAAACAAAAACTCTCAAAGTGTCAACAAAAATGTGTTTATATTCATAAACACTTTGAGAGATTTTCATAAATGGTTTCATGGCAATTATAGGATAGTCATGGTGTTATAAGATGACTAAGGTTAGGAAAAACCGTCCTACGATCCGCCAGAGCCAGAGGGATCTACCCAAGGACAAATCCAATAGATTAGAATTAGAAGTCCTTAGGTATGATTGAAAAAAAGGAGAAAATGAGAAAGGAGAAAGAAGGGGTTGAAGAATTAAAAAGAAAAGTTATGAAAAAGGGTGAAAAGAAATAGCCCTCCATATGTTCAACCTTAGGGCAGACACCGGGTTCAATTCATATGCTACTGGTTGTTGCTAAGGTAACACCGGTATTGAAGATAAAGGCGTCATGGACCCAGTGACGCACTGCACTAAACCTTCTTAACCACTCAAGTTCTCTTAAAAGAGCTTGTTTCATTCTCACGGGGAACCAGTGTAATTTATCGACCTGTCTCTTAGAGATGGTTGATATTGAAACAGGAGACCTCTCCCTAATCTCCGCATAGGAAACCAAATGTGCACTTATCGAGTCTAGAGCCCCGAGATTCGTCAAAAGATCTCATAGGAACACATGATATTTCTACACTGGTTGTTCATCATTAAGGACACCAGATGTAAACTTAAGAGTCCTACGCAGATCTTAGCAATCTGCCGAGAACGTTTATGAGAGTATTTACTTATGTATTTTCTCAATGATTGAACGGAAATTCCTGCCAGGGTCAACATCAAACAGCCCTGACAGCAAGTCACTTTGGTAATTCTTTATGGGTTACGCTTAGTGTTCGCGGTGGTTTCAAACGGTCTACAGTCGTGGAGTGATCCCCCAGCGACTCACCCATTCATTGAGCTACTTAGTAGGTCTCGTAAGCTCCCTCGGGAGTATCCGAAATGGGAACGGCCTTGGTATGGGTTAGAAGGAGTATTCATACTATGCTGTTGACGATCTCTAATTCCTTATATGTAAGTACCAGTTGATTTATTGCTAACTGCTTTCATGCAGGTACTAACCACCACCATGACACCAGTTTCCACATGCTCATACATACATCATGAAGTCAAAGAAAAGTTCTCACAAAGATCAAAGAATAGCAACAGTCAAAGAAAGATTCTACGCCAAAAGGAAGAATCTACAAAGTAAAGTGACAAAGATCAAAGTGAAAGAACGGGAACAACAATTGTATGTATGACAAAGACTAATGACGTATGAACATGTTGGAAAGGCGCATAACCATCAAAGACAAAGAAGTGACAAAAGGTAGATGACATCATTAGATCACTTCAACAACAATGAAGCATGATGAACTGGAACTATGATTCATCTAATGATTCTTAAAGACGTCAAGAGCTATGAATGTTAAAGTTTAAAGACAAAGATGATGACGTCGCGCAACCTTCAATGACCAACACTTAGGGGGAGATTGTTAGGATCATATTTTATTTATAGAAAGTGTCGGTCATTAATATTATGTAATATGTAGGTTGCATTAGAATATAATTATGATGAAGTTTTAATAATGTTTTCATGTTTTTATAAAGTCTAAGGGCTAGTTATGTAATAAGGTCAAAGATATGTGAAGCCCTAGACTACTAGTATAAATACTCTTGTAATACCTCACTTGAGAGGTTGGTTCTCTTAGTAATAACATAGTCTCATATTTCACACACTAGGAGTTCCCTCCCACTCTCTCTCAACTTACTTTCTCTCTCTAGGATTAGGCAAGATTCATAAGTGATTAAGGTTGTTCTATGGTCCTACATTCTACTACTCCTTCTCCATCGACTATGAAGAGCACTCCTATTCCGGTGGCTGATGGTAAAAGGAAGGGGAACCCATTCTCTAAGGTGGGTGAAGTGGTTGATTCAGATAGTGATGTTGAGGTGTTTGAGCCAAATGATCCTATGGACAGTTACTTTTCATCAGCAGGAGGACATAACGAACTTGAAGGCTATTTTTCTGATGATTATGCGGCCCAGGTCTATGACTTACCCGGGCAATTTGAGGATTTTAGCAATCAGTTTGATTTCAAGCTTCAAGGCCGTACGAGGAAGTATTCTTTTATTTGGATTTGTTTATTTGTCTAGCATGTCTTTTTATGTTGTTTAGTAGTTGTTATAGTTGTTGGTAGCTAGTTGTTCATTTATGGCATGTCGTAAATGAATTAGTGGTTGTTCAAGCGGTTACTTGAGGTTAATGTGCCATTTCTGCCACATTCCATTGTACTTTAAATGTTTCTTTTTTTTTTTCTGGTTAATATATTTTATCAAGGTGGAAGATCCTTTTTACCCAAAAAAAGACATATTGCCCATTTAAGATATTTTCTTATCTAAATATTTTTTTCTTTGTAAAGAAAATATGTGTAAGCATGCATATTGATGACGTATTATACGGATAGCAGACTTACTGGGTCTGGACCATATTATACACAGCTGGGCCGCGGCCCAACAAAACAGAAATACCGGACATCACTAAAACCCAAGCCGCAAGCAGGGCGAGGTTCGGATTGCTAACGACACAGGTGGATCGTCTAAGCGACACTTCCAAAGTAAGCTTACGAACCACCCACGGACCGGCAAATGATCCATGTCCACAGTCATGATTAAGCTGCGGACCCTTGCTTGACAAGTGTCCCACTTCGGCCACTACAAAGATACGTGAAATATCAGGAAACCCTAGTATTTCGACCACCTATAAAAGGCAACTCATTACACACTCGCTAGGTATAATTTTCACACATCCCAATACAGACATCTTTCTCTGACAACATGAATACTTACTCTCACGCCGGAGTTTAATGAAGGGGTCCATCCCCACTGTAAGGCTAACGGTTTAATTTTATTTATGTAGAGAATCATTCTACTACTTGGATTAATGCAGATCTCACACAACGGACAGTTCATCAAGGACGACCCATCATACAATCACACCCAATCCTAACCTGATGAGGCGAAAAGTGTACCGCTTTTAAGGGGTCATTTAAGGCCGAATTCGTGATTATTTGATCAATTATTGCCCTAAATCGTTCCTTTTGTTATTTTAGGTACTTTTGGAGAGAAATCTGGAAAAGGAAGCATTTTGGACGTTTTTGGAGCATAAAAGTGAAGAAAACGGCGAAGTCTCAAATTCCTTGCTGGGAACAGTACCTGACGACGTCAAGCCATTATACATGACGGCGTCAAGAGTAACAAAAGAGGTGGATGTGGAACTTATAACATGACGGCCCAGAACATTTTCTTTGTTAATGGCCTGACGGCGTCACCAATGCCGTCAAGGTCCAAATACACGTGACGGCCCAGAGTAGATTTGCACATGAAGGCATCAAGACTGGATCTAGGCAATACAAATTTCACTTTGGCGGTGAGTTGACGGCGTCAGAGGCTAATACATGACGCCGTCAGGATGCTATGTCTATATATATTTTTCCAATTTTTCAGTGTAAAGTGTGGAACAAGTTGTGGAATATCATACACAGACCCTAGGTCGAATTTCCTGCATATTAAAGGGGTTTCAAATCCTTCTTTCTTCCATGTTTGAATAAAGATAAGTACTTCAATAATCATTCAATATGTCTATGTATTGTTTGATTCTATCTTATGTTTATCTTTCTTTTAACATGTTAGGCTAGGTTTTTATTGTGTTTGCTTAGATGTAGTGAAACCTAGATGTTGATTATTGGTTGATTGTTTGTTTATAATTGTTACGGATGATTGTATTTGATGTTAGGCTTAAGAAAACTGGCAGACTTCCATTGGTAACTTGATTGAACGTTTTAAGAAACATGATCGGAGGTGTACTACGATTTTTGGTTGTATTTAATACATAAGTGAATTCTAATGATCCCATGTTAGGAGCTTTTAATCGGCTCGACATAGGAGTGAAGTAGGATCTTATAGAGTTAGGGAATATTGTACACGGCCCTACGACTAGTATTAAGGAATATAACCCGTCATCCATGCTATTGTAACAAGCTAATCAACCGGTAAAAGATATCTAGGGAGTAATGAAATCTAAGTAAACACAACTTTTCTCATCATTGTTTCCACCACATTAGTAAATTAGTTTTATCTTCATTTCTGTTATTTTATTTTGATTGCATCTTTAGTTAATTGGATTAGTTGAATAGCAACTAATTCTGCCCACTCCTTCAAAACCCGAGATTTTACTTGCTTTCATAAAATATAAAAAATACAGAAAGAATCATCCCTCACCTCTAGACCTAGTTTAGTTGACTTTCTAATCCTAGCGACACTATTCCTGGGTTGAACGATCAATCCCCCGGTACTTGTCACCATACTATACTACAACGATCAGGTACACTGCCTGGTGGGGGTTGTAAGCTTCTCAAAATCCCTTGAGAGGTAAAACCTGTTGCGAGGGCGCAATTCCCACGTATCAAGTTTTTGGCGCCGCTGCCGGGGAATAGTTATTGTCTAGGTTAGAATTTCTTTTTATTAGGTCTACTTGCTAGATTCCTTTCTAGTAATATTTTTATTTTTATTTTTAGGTTTTGTTTAGTCTATCTTATTTCTTCGTTTCTTTGTTCGTAACCATTACTATCCGACATTATAGAAGGTGGTAATATCTTTGATCCCATCAACCCACCACAACAAAACCACCCACAAAACCTACCATTAGCAAACCAACCTCATAGACCCCGAACTTTAGGAGAGTATTCCCATCCGAGCCACCAAGGCTATCGAAACACCCTTGAGCTCACTCAAGGAGCTAATGTGTCCCCCTTGCAATCCGACACTATCCGGTTGGTGCAAAGCGGATGTGCATTCCATGGACTTCGTTCCGAATATCCTAATCAACATCTCAATGATTTCCTAAAAATGGTAGATTCCATAGACCTTGATGTTGCAACTAGAGAGTCAACCCGATTACGTCTATTCCAATTCTCTCTACGTGACCAAGCTAGTCAATGGCTTAAGCGTTTACCCGCGGGATCCATCACCTCTTGGGATGATCTCACTTCTCGTTTCCTTGCTCAATTTTTCCCACTGGGGAGAACTACCAAGCTTAGAAATGATATCTTGATGTTCCAACAACGTCAAGGTGAAACTCTATATGAAGCACGGACACGTTTCAAGGACTTACTCCAAAAAGTCCCTCATTATGGCATAGATCTTTGGCTCCAAGTCCAAATCTTCTATGACCATATCGATCTCTCCACAAGTCGAACCATTGACCAATCGGCTAGTGGCAAGCTACGTGATCTAAGTGCGGAAGAATCATGGGAACTCATGGAAGATCTTGCTCTCTATGACAACGAAAGTTGGAATGATCCCCGTGATTTGAACAAAACGGTCAAGGCAGTATCTTTGCCTTCGAACAATTCTAGCACTCCTGACCATAGGATCATGGAACTTGAGGACCAAGTCAAGTTTCTCATGAAATCCTACGAAGCTCCTAAGCCTTCAAGCCAAGTGAACAAAATCACTTCTTCATGCGAATTATGTAGTGGTCCCCATGACACTCGTGATTACGCCAAACTCCCCGGAAAAGCTTTTGCGGATTACTCATCCTCACGTACCGATGAAGCGGGAGACAAGTGGTACACTTTCAAACCCGAGCCAAACCCTTACGGTGATTCCTACAACATTTCTTGGAAAAATCACCCGAACCTTAGGTGGAAACAAAACCAAAACATGCCCCAAAACAATTCTTCCAATCCACCTAATCGTTACCAACCAAACGGCCCACCCTCTAACCGTACTTTCAATAACTATGGTACTACCAATAATCTTGAAGGATTGATGTACAAGTTTATGGCATCTCAAGAAGCTCACATAGCTAAGTTTAAAACCGAATTCAATCAACAACAAACGGAGATGACCAATAAGATTGACAACTTGTTGAAAGCCCTCAACAACCAAGTACTAACTACACCTAGGAAGGACACTAGGGACACTAGTAGCGAAATCCAAATTAAGGACCCCTCATCATCCAAACACGTTCACTTTGTCAATGTTGTCACCATTAAGCCAATAGATAAGAATATAGAAGAAAGTGACAAGGATGAAGTTGGAATAGAAACTAGGACTAAGGATGAGATTAAGGAAGTTGAGGATATTAAGGAAGAAAAGTTAGAGGAAGTAGGAAACGTAGAGGAATACTTTGATAAGTTACCCACCAAGGAAAAACGGGAATATCATAAGGATCTATTCGATGACCCCGAGACATCATACGTCCTTGGTTCACCACTTATCAAAGCGGGTGATCCCTCCAACATCAGCATACCATGCAACATTAGGCATATGCATGTGTGGAAAGCTTACATCGATCTTAGGTCTCCTATAAACATTATGATTAGGACCTATTATAATTGGGTAATGAAGAAGCAACTTGAATATAGGATGATGCCTAACACAAATTGGATGAGTAACTTTGTAGGAAGAGTGAAAGGATTACATGTCTTTGTAGGAAACTTCACTTATGTTACCGACTTTGTGATTGTAGAGGATATTCGTCCGGTAATAAATGGTTACCTAAGTCAAGTAGTATTCGGAAAACCGTTTTTCGAAGCCTTTAAGATGAATTATGACCCGTCCCTAGGGATAGTTAGATTCATGGATGAGAACGATGAAAGTGCTTACCAAATGCCCTATAAGATTGAACAATTTCGTCTTCTATCAAACCTTGAAAAGGAACACAAGCAAGCGGTTTACTATAGGAATGATGAGGATAGACGTAGAGGAGTAGATTATGTCATGAGTAGAATACTCGGTTTCTACAAGGAATGTTTGCAACTAGGTCCGGAATACAAAACTAAGATTGAGGATGACATAGAGAATGAGACCAATGATGAGGTCACGTAATAGCCCATGACCTTGAGTCTAGCTACAAGACTCGTAAATAAAGAAAAACGCTTCTTGGGAGGCAACCCATGCTTTGTGTGTTTTTATTTGTTTGATTTTTCTTGTTTCCGTATGCATGTTTTATTTTTATTGTTGGTAGATCATGTTTCAAACTAAATTGTGAAAATTCTTTATTTTGTTTTTAACTTTGTCTTAATTACATATAAAGGCATTTTGCAAAAGCTAAGTGTAAGGGGAAACCCAAATTTGTTTATAAGAACAAAAACGATCTTGAATCGCCACAATATTAAATGAACATGTATATTAGTATTTGTTTGAGTCAAATGCTTGTATCGAGTCATAATGATATTTTGCATGATTTTCCAGGAAATAAGGCATAAGTTTTTCCAGAAAATTTCCGGAAACTTAACATAAGATTTTTCCAGGAATATTCTGACGGCATCAGGAGTTACAACCTGACGGCGTCAGGTACCAAAATTCTGAAAAATTTTGCGAGTTTTGTTTAAACCGGAGTCTTAAAGTTTTTGTTGATTCTTTAGTTTTATAAACTCTAGGATATCTGCAGACATTCATTCCACAAACATTATATCCTTATATATATATAGATTGCCACCGATTTTACGCAAGGTTGCCTTGATTGTTTTCTCAGGTTTAACAGGTTATATATGACAAGAAGATGATTTATATTTCTGGAGGGACGCTTTCAACGTTCATTTTCTTGGAGGAAGATCTAACCTTGTTGACACACTATAAACACCGAACGAATCAGGGGAGTATTTGTTTTCATTCTTTTACCTGTTTTACTTTTATATTCTTTAATTGAACATTGAGGACAATGTTCATCCTAAGTGTAAGGGTAGGGTAAATGATGATACCTTATATGATACTATTGTACTTGAGTTTGTTTGTTTGATGGTAGGTGTGTAATAAAACTAAGAGAAATACTTGTTAGTGAAATTTTAGCGCCAAATTTAAAATTTTTTACAACATTTAGGAGTGAAACTTTAGCCTTAACAAGCGTCTCATGGATAGGAGTTGTATGACTAGCACAAAACCGTACCATTCAGAAAACTTTTCCACCCAAATATGTGAGGTTCGTCTTTAGATTTGATAGGAAAAGCATTCATTATTAGTGCTTATGAGTGTACCGGTAGCATTTAGATTCTAGAACTTGCGTTAGTGATGCATCCCGAGACCGCTAGTGAGACTACATTCGTGTAGTAGGATTTACTACTTGATAAGAGGCATTAGGATCACCCTTGTGTTTAAACCCGTATCATAATTACTTGACCATTTAAGTCATATTACTTGACTAGTGAATTCAATTAATTTTTCCCACACCTTAGCGTTGTACTCATTTTTAGTAAACGATACCCCTAGTACACCCCTCCGAGCCTATATTTTCATTTCTAACTTTAAGCATTTTACTTAAAGGAAGAATTTGTTACAACCCACCCAAATGTTCAACCAAATCGCCTTAGCCTTCCGTGTATGCACTCATCTTTAGTGCATTATTGTTACATGTTTAAACCCTTAGTTAATTGTCTAATTGATTACATGGTTGCTAAGTCGAGTCATATATTGTACATATTGTTTTGGGATGATTGGGATTCATGGGTAAAGTACTAGTGTTATGGAGTAATGGGGAAGAACATCATATATTACTCCCATATGTGCATTAATCTTAAAAAGTACTCCAAGTGTTTTGATTATCTTGATTCGAGTCATTAAAGTAGTTTATTGTAAAGTATGTAAAAATTCAAGTGTAAGGGGAATGTACATTCTCTATGATGTATTATTTTGGATGGTATGGTAGAAGTGTATACAAAAAAAAAAAAAAAAAAAAAAAAAAAAAAAAAAAAAAAAAAAAATCGTAAAATCAAGAAAAAGAAAAAAAAAATAGAAAAAGAAAAGAGAAAAAAGAAAGCATACGGACTACCATCCCGTTTCATTCTATGTTTGTTTTATGTTTTTGTTATTTTTGATTTATTAGCTTAAGTCGAGTCAAGTCTTGGCTTAGCAACGCCATATTGTACATGTAATTAACCAAGATGATTAACTCGCAACCAGTAAATATTGCCTTTATCCAACAAAACCGTGTTTTCCATATCCCTATACCTACCGTTATAACCCTTTAAAAGACCTCTTTGTTAGTTTATCCTAGGTGCTTACGCCAAGTGGTGAAGGTTTGATCCTTTCCCAAGCCTATGCTAATCTATTTGCTATGACAAGTAGTGAGAGATGTTTTCCATTTCCTTATTGTGATATATACTTTATTACACCCGAGAGATGTGAGTATCTAAACACTATTTGTGAGGTGCTAGTGTATAACCTCCGTGCTTGTTTTTGGTTTTTAGTGAAACGATTATTTGTTGTAATTACTTTTATATTAGTATTAAATTACCCCTAACTTGTATTTTGATCAGAAAAAAAGCGCATTTGCTTGAGGAAAAGCAAATCTCAAGTGTAAGGATATTTGATGAGGCGAAAAGTGTACCGCTTTTAAGGGGGTCATTTAAGCCCGAATTCGTGATTATTTGATCAATTATTGACCTAAATCGTTCCATTTGTCATTTTAGGTACTTTTGGAGAGAAATCTGGAAAAGGAAGCATTTTGGACGTTTTTGGAGCATAAAAGTGAAGCAAACGGCAAATCTCAAATTCCTTGCTGGGAACAGTACCTGACGACGTCAAGCCATTACACATGACGGCGTCAAGAGTGACAAAAGAGGTGGATGTGGAACTTATAACGTGACGGCCCAGAACATTTTCTTTGTTAATGGCCTGACGGCGTCACCAAGGCCGTCAGGGTCCAAATACACGTGACGGCCCAGTGTAGATTTGCACATGAAGGCGTCAAGACTGGATCTAGGCAATACGAATTTCACTTTGGCGGCGAGTTGACGGCGTCAGAGGCTAATATATGACGCCGTCAGGATGCTATGTCTATATATATTTTTCCAATTTTTCATTGTAAAGTGTGGAACAAGTTTTGGAATATCACACACAAACCCTAGGTCGAATTTCCTGCATAATGAAGGGGTTTCAAACCCTTCTTTCTTCCGTGTTTGAATAAAGATAAGTACTTCAATAATCATTCAATATGTCTATGTATTGTTTGCTTCTATCTTATGTTTATCTTTCTTTTAACATGTTAGGCTAGGTTTTTATTGTGTTTGCTTAGATATAGTGAAACCTAGATGTTGATTATTGGTTGATTGTTTGTTTATAATTGTTACGGATGATTGTATTCGATGTTAGGCTTAAGAAAACTGGCAGACTTCCATTGGTAACTTGCTTGAATGTCTTAAAAACATGATCGGAGGTGTACTATGATTTTTGGTTGTATTTAATGCATAAGTGAATTCTAATGATCCCGTGTTAGGAGCTTTTAATCGTCTCGACATAGGAGTGAAGTAGGATCTTATAGAGTTAGGGAATATTGTACACGGCCCTACGACTAGTATTAAGGAATATAACCCGTCATCCATGCTATTGTAACAAGCTAATCAACCGGTAAAAGATATCTAGGGAGTAATGAAATCTAAGTAAACACAACTTTTCTCATCATTGTTTCCACCACATAAGTAAATTAGTTTTATCTTCATTTCTGTTATTTTATTTTGATTGCAACTTTCGTTAATTGGTTTAGTTGACTAGCAACTAATTCCGTCCACTCCTTCAAAACCCAAGATTTTACTTGCTTTCATAAAATATAAAAAATACAAAAAGAATCATCCCTCACCTCTAGACCTAGTTTAGTAGCCTTTCTAATCCTAGCGACACTATTCCTGAGTTGAACGATCAATCCCCTGGTACTTGTCACTATACTATACTACAACGATCAGGTACACTGCCTGGTGGGGGTTGTAAGCATCTCAAGATCCCTTAAGAGGTAAAACCTGTTACGAGGGCGCAATTCCCACGTATCGTAACCCATCACACTTTTTGCACTAACAAGTTGGCGCCATCCATGGGACCCAGTTCACAACTGCATTCTCAAAAATACTCACCACGAGCCGTCAAACGAACCCTAACGCTTCCGCACCCACGTCTGCCGTGCGAAATATGGGAGTGAAGGATTAAGAAACAGTATTGGGAGGCGATGTCGGACCTACACCTGACACAGATCTCAAAGATTAATCTGATAAGAATTATGACCGGCTACTGCCAATCATTGCTGAGAAATATCATCAAGAAAACAAGCTAAAAAGCTAAAAAGAAGTACAAGCTCGTCTGGTCTTCAAAAAGGGGTCGCAACAATCCAAGTCAAGGACACCTGGCCGAAAGAGGGATCTAAGAAGGAAGATCGAAGCCAAACGCCCCCGAAGCGCGACCGTGAGCCCCGAGCCACGGAATGGTATATCAAGATCTCTAAAAAAAAGGGGCCAGGACAAAAGAAGTGTATTCAAAAGACTAGAAAAAGGTGTGTTGCATAGACTCGGAAGCAGAGAAAAGATTATATATGTATACTCGAAAGATCCCCGACATTCATCCTACCAAAATGACAAAGAAAAGGAGCAAAGCTATTATCAGAGTTTATTTTCTCACGACTCCAGAAGACATGACAGCCACGGGGCATCCTCCCAGTGTAGGGACGACCTAGAAGATCAGAGTTATAGGAAGGATAGATCAAGATCGGAAAGGCAAAGATCACACATCGCAGACGACGACCTACGCGCAGCCTTGGATGTGTCGGGACTCTGATCAGTTCACCTCTCGCATCCGCTACTTTGAAATGCCAAAAAGGACTCACCTCCCAACGCAAGTCAAGACGTATGATGGAAGCGAAGATCCAGAGGACGACCTCAAAATCTTCCAATCTGCATCCAAAGTTGAACGGTGGGCCATGCCCGCCCGGTGTCACATGTTCAATTCTACACTAACAGGGTCTGCTAGAGTGTGGTTTGACGACCTCCCACCATAAACCAGAGACATCTATGATGAGTTGAAAGAAGCATTCCTGGAAAACTTTCTCCAATAGAAGAAGTGAATAAAAGACCCCGTGGAACTTCATCACATCAAGCAGGGGGAAGGAGAATCCACAAAAGACTTCATGAAACGGTTCTAAAGAGAATGTAGGGATGTGAAAGGAGCACCAGAAGTACTGAAGATATCGGGATTCAGCACGGAATAACTAACCCATAGTTGATCAAGCGTCTGCATGATAACATCCCTAAGACTGTTGACGAAATGATGAGGGCAACTACGTCCTTCCTTAGGGGGAAGTAGCCGCTGGAAACCAAGAGCGGAAGAAATCATTCTCACCGTGTAGGCAGTAAGACGGGGGCCAAAAGCAAAATTTTTGGAAAGGGGGTTTTAAGACCCAACAAAGAATAGAGAGGAAGCCAGACCGGTTCACCCTCCTCTCTAAATCCCCGAAGGAAATCTTGGCTTTGGAGAAAGAAAAATTCAAACCTCCACCTCCAATGACAACTCCAGTAGAAAAGAGGAACGTCAACAAGTTCTGCGACTTTCATGGAGAAGTAGGGCATAGCACAAACGAATGCATGCACCTAAAAAGACAAATAAAAGAATTGATAAGAAATGGGAAGCTGTCGCATATGATCGAGGAGCAAAAACAGATTAGCGGAAAGGATCAACAAAAAATAGCTAAGAAGGGGAAATATCAACTAAGGATAAAGCGCTAGCATTCTTGATGATACAAACATAGCAGAAGTCAGCCAGGCAGAGAATAACACAAAGCTTCTCTCCTGGCCCAGAAAGATCATTCCCACCTCTGGAAGATGATGAAGGGGACGAAGGCCCAATGATAATAAAAGCAGAGATTGGCGGTCACTGCGTGCATCGCATGTATGTGGAAAGAGGATAAGCTTTCGAAATACTATATGAACACTGCTTCAATAGGCTCCGGCCTGAGATAAGCTGCCTGATAGTCCCGACCACGGCACCTCTTATTGGATTCAGTGGTGAAGTCATATGGCCGATAGGGCAGATCACACTCCAGGTAAAAATAGGCGATGAGGAGCTTGCTACTTCCGCAAGGATGAAATTCCTTATAGTAAAGCCACAGTCGCCTTATAACGGAATCATAGGACGACCGGTGGTTCAATAAATACAAGCGGTACCATCAACGGCACATGGTATGCTGAAATTCCCAGTTGAGGGGGGGAGTATTCACATTGCGGAGCAGTAAGACCATTCTGTTTGAATGCACAACGGTTTCCGAACCAGCAGAAGAAGCCGCCGTGATCAAATCACCAGCGGAAGAGCGAATCAAAGTCGCAATCCACCCGGAGCATCCGGAGCAAACAATGGTGATAGGCTCTGTAACACCCCCATTTTTCACTGATCACAGCGGATAAAGTGTTTGGGGTATTATTTCATAGAATCACAGATACAGTAATAGAAAACGACTCGAAAAGAGATGTTTTGGAAATTTAGTTATCATTCATAATTATCAGAGTTTTAATTATAAAAGATATACTTTTATTTTTGATGAGGTCCTAAAAATCTAAGAGTTAGGTTGGTTGTGTTTGAATGATAACCATGAAAAGTCCTCCGAGTTCAGTACCTCCTTCTGCCATGGATCCATAGAAGTAATATACCTAGAATACATGCTTAAAAAGTCAACACTAGGTGTTGAGTGAGAATCATAGGTTTAGGGGTTAGTGAATACAAGTTCCCTGGGTTCAGTTGTTACATCCATCTGGGAAAATGCAAGTTTTGTGATAATTGTGATGCATGCACAATTATCAGGAGTTTAGTATGTTGCACTAAGCTCATGAATCACACCTTAACGATCCGGGTCATGTGGGCTGCAGACCCAACATGAGGGGAGGGAAGGATAACTTGCCAAAGTTATACCTTGAGTGGATTCAAATATAGTACTTATTGGTACCACCTAGTGGGGTGTTAATACCAACGGGAGTTGTCAAACTCTAATAGATCTATCAACTATATTCGCGTTCGCGGGGGTAAAATATCCCAAATGATTAGATTCATGAATTTTGGTTATGTAGTGGTGGCAGTTAGTTTTCTCGTGCAAACAACCAAAGAAAAAGACTTGTATTCGGTTTTAAGTAAAGCATTTTAAAAATTATGAGGCTATGAAAACTCACATGGGTTTAGAGTAATCTAAGTGATGCAAATAGTGACTCGGAAACTAGACCGCCTTACTCAAGTATCCTAGTGTGTTGTTGGTTTTGTATGTATGTCAAGCTTTAGTTATCATGTTTATGTTTCTCAAGTTATTGTTTTTAGGTTTGCTAATGTTTTATATATAAAATAACATCGTTCAGGCCATTGTAATTCAGAAGTATATGACTCCTCACATGAAGCTCCCTAGTATTGTATTATGTTATCAACATAATACCGTTCGGGCCATCATAATTCAGAAGTTAATACTCCTCAAACAAAGCTACCTATTATTGAGTTAGGTTGTTATTAGGGTTTAGTTATAATCATATCACCATTCGGGCCATCATATCTCAGAAGTATATGCAATAATCGTTCGAGGAGTCAGGGCACTTTAATTCGAAAACCCAACAAACTCGTCAAAACGAAATATCCACATAGTACTCCTCGCATGAAGCTCCCTAGTATTGTGTTATGCTTCTAACTATATTTAGGTTATATACTTATATGATATTTTCACTTTTTACCCTTATAGTATTTATATTTATGTTTTCTACCCTAAATTTATATTACTTATATTACTTATACTAATAACTATCTATATTTGACACAACTAGTCCCTAGACTTCTATATTTCATGTAACTAACCTAAGACTCTTAAGTTTTCTATATTTTACCATTTAGACCTTTAACTTTATAATGTTTACGTTTTTAGTTCTTTTTAGTTTATACTTATTTTAATATCTGTCCTAGGGTTTTAATATTATGTAAAACTAGTCCTTACACTTATAACTTTTAGGAAATGTCAAAAACAGTCCCTAGACTTTATAATTTCAGGAATTTATGATAAATACCCTTATGCATGTAAAGTTTTGCAAAACTAGTCCTAATATGCATGTAACTTATATTTTATCTAGCAACTAAGTTTTCTAGCATATGTTTTACTTATTTTAGCTTATCTGGGTTATCTATAACTAGTGTATGACCTAAAGTAATGACTTATAGCATGCATGCAAATATATGACTCGATCTAGGGTTTTAAAAAGTAAACTAGTAAACGAAATGGTTCAAGGCTCATGCAATGGTTCCTAGGGTATCTAAGGTATTCTAAATTTATCCTAAGACTAAACTAAAGCTAAATAGACTAATATGTAAGACTTACTTGGCTAGGGGGTTTACGTTGGTTTTAGGGGCTTCTAGGGCTCGTTCGACTTCAAACCATAACACAACTCAACCAAGGCCTAGCTACTCGACTCCAAGGTCTCCTAAGGGCTTATTACTACTGTTCTAATGTAAGGTGAAGAGAAGAAAGGGTGTGAAGAAGAATGGAGGGGAGGAGGGGGTATTTATACCCGCGTAGTGGTGGTTTGGGTGGAAAACGGGGTGTAGGGGTCGTGCAAGGGGTGGGGTGAGCAAGCAAGGCTAGAAGGGGATTTTGGCAGGTCTAGTGGTGACAAGGAGAGGCTATGGCAGTAGCTAGGGGGCGGGGTAGGACGGTTGTAGTGGTGGTGAAGCCGAGAGAGGTAGTTTGGGGTAGTAGCTTACAAGGAGGTGATACACCTCCTTGCTTGGGTGCTTGGAGGTACTTGTAAGCTACTTAGTGTGTTTAGGGGTGGATTAGGGTGATTAGGGGTGGATTAGTGGTGGTTTAGTGGTGGATTAGTGGTGGTTTAGGGTGGATTAGTGGTGGATTACTCAAGTAGGTGATGAACCTACTTGTGTGGGTGCTTAGAGGTGTTAGGATGTGTGCTTAGGTATGACTAAGGTGTTAGGGTGCTTGGTTGAGGTGTTTGAGGTGCTTATGTTTAGGTTTTACTTGTTTTAGTTAAGTTTAGACCTAGTTCTACTTATTAAGTGTTTAAGGTTTTACCTAAGGTTTAGTGCCTAAGTTAAGTTCCTAAGTGTGTCTAGTGACTAATCCTAAGTCCTAATGGGTTTATTCTAAGTGAGGATAACTTATGGGAAAGGTTTGGGAGGGTTTGACCTAATTTTGTAACCTAAATGACCTAAGTGTGTGTAGTGAGAGACTAGGTTTTATCCTATGGTTTAGTGCCTATACTAGTGTCCTATGAGTGTCTAATAACTATTCCTAAGTTCTAAAATGCTTATACTAAGTGGTAGTGACCTATGGGGAAGTTTTGGGATGGTTTAGACCTAATTCTATTTAACTATGACCTAGTTATGGTTTAGGGCTTAGGGGGTTTGTATCTAAGTTCTAAAGGGTTTGTTCTATTGCCTAATAGTCCTAATATATCCTAATATTCCTAAGGAAACTCATACTTAAGCCTTGGACACATTCATACTAGTTAAACTAAGCATATAGGTTCAAATAAGCACATAATCCTACTTAAGTTTTAGTTTAGTGTTTTATTAGGGTTTTAGTGTTTTAGATTGGTGAATTACTTATTATGGTGTTGTTATGATTTTATGCTTGACATACCTGGGGTTTATAGGATGTGAGTGTTTAGTTATTTGGCTTGTGTGGATACGTGAGCAGGTCTAATGAGTCATGCAAGTAATATTTCATATAATGAGCAAAAATTTACCTGTGAAATACCTACTATAGGTATTTGTAATGGGAATGATAGTAATGGGTGTTTGTGGGTTGTTATAGGCTCTACCCTCACAGAGGAAGGCTGAAAGAAATTGTGCGACTTGCTCCGAAGCAATCTGGACGTGTTCGCCTGGTGTCCAACAGACATGACAGGAGTCCCGCGGACATGACAGGAGTCCCGCGGCATATAGCGGAGCATCGTCAAAACGTCCATGAAGGGTACACTCCGGTATGACAAAAGAAAAGAGGCCAAGCTCCAGAAAGAAACAAAGCGATACGTGAAGAAGTTGAAAAGCTTGTCGAAGCCGGAATCATGAAAGAAGTACACTACCATAATTGGTTGGCTAATCTAGTAATTGAAAAAAAGCATGACGATAGTTGGAGAATGTGCGTTGATTTCAAAGACCTAAACAAAGCATGCTCGCAAGATTGATACCTGCTTCCAGAAATAGACTAGAAAGTGGAATCTCTTTGCGGATATCGTTTCAAATGTTTCTTGGACGCATACAAAGGCTACCATCAAATTAAAATGGCAAAGGATGACGAAGAAAAAACAGCATTCATAACCAATGAAGGCATATTTTGTTACTCCAAAATGTCATTTGGACTCAAGAATGCTGGAGCAGCATACCAACAGCTGGTAGACAAGGCTTTCTACAAGCAGATTGGCAGAAACCTGGAGGTATATGTGGATGACTTAATAGTAAAAAGCCGCACGGAAGATGACATTATAAGGGATGTGGAGGAAACGTTCCGCACGTTAAGAAAAATAAACATGAAATTAAACCCCAAGAAATGTACCTTCGAGATGGAAGTGGGAATGTTCCTGGGTTATTCTATTAGCACCAAAGGCATAAAAGTTTGCCTAGATAAAGCACAGGCTGTCATAAACCTCCCATCCCCCAAATGTTTGAAAGAGGTAAAAAAGTTAAATGGAAAGCTAGCTAGACTAAACAGGTTCCTTGCGAAATCAGCGGAAAAGTCACTACTTTTCTTCAAAAAAATGCACAAAAAAGAGTGACTTCCATTGGACCAAATAGGCGGAGGAAGCTTTCCAGCAAATGAAAAAGTAATAACAAACCTCCCGACGTTAAGAGCACCAATGGAAAGAGAAGAACTGATTATCTACCTGGCGGCTGCAAAAGAAGCAGTAAGTGTAGTACTAATGACGGAGAGGGAGGGCAGACGAATGCCCATTTACTTTGTAAGCCAAGCCCTAAGGGGCCCAGAGGTCAACTACACACACATGGAAAAACTGGTACTAGCTTTGGTGCACGCCACTAAGAGTTTAAAAAGATACTTTCAAGCACATACCGTGGAAGTAATCACGGACCAGCCAATCAAACAGATCCTATCAAAACCAGAGGTAGTAGGAAGACTATAGAAGTGGAGTATCGAACTAGGAGAATATGACATACATTATCGACCACGGGTCTCCGTTAAAGGACACATCTTGGCAGACTTCATAGTGGAACATCCAGAGGATGACTCCACAACTAAACCAATGGAAGAAGAAGAAATGTTTTCGGAACCCTAGACATTGCACATGGATGGGTCATCATGCGGGGACGGTTATGGGGCAGGGTTGGTACTCACTAGCCTAGAAGGAACAGAATTCATCTATGCTCTATGGTTCACATGCGAGGAAAGTAACAACGAATCAGAATATGAAGCCCTATTAGCAGGGTTAAGGATTGCGGAACAAATGGGCGTCAAGAATCTACAATCAAACGTTGATTCGCGGCTAGTATCAAACCAAATCAATGTCTCTTATGTAGCAAAAGAAACGGAAATGATTCAATACTTGGAAAAGACAAAAGAACTTATAAACAGCTTCAAAATGTTTTCAATCCGATAGATACCGCGGAGTGAAAACAAAAAAGTTGATGCCTTAAGCAAAATGGTGTCGGCCACCTTCGCGCACTTAAGCAAAAAAGTGCTGGTGGAAGAGCTAAACAAAAAATCAATAGAAGAAACACAAGTGTTAGCCATAGTCGAAGAAGAGGGAGACACCTGGATGACTCTGATCTACAAATATCTAGCAAAAGACCTACTACCAGCAAAGCAGAATAAAGCTAGTGTAGTTAAAAGAAAGTCACAACGCTTTGTTATCATAAATGGGATCCTCTACAAAAAGTCCTTCCTCAGACCATGACTGCGTTGTGTCGGACCACTCCAAGTGGATTACGTGATTAGAGAAACCCATGAAGGATCTTGCGGCATGCACGCTGGCATAAGATCTATGGTTGCAAAAGCTTTAAGAACAGGGTATTACTTGCCTACTATGTACGAAGATGCTAGACGGGTAATACTGGCATGCCAAGACTACCAGGTACACAAGCATGTACCAAGAAACCCTTAGCATAAACTAAACCCGATTACTTTTCCCTGGCCATTCTACAAATGGGGAATTGACATAGCCGGACCCTTTCCAGAGGGACCGGGCAAAGTCAAATTTCTAATCGTAGCCATTGATTATTTCACTAAGTGGATAGAGGCAAAGCCAGTCGCAACCATCACGGGTCAACAGGTAAAGAAATTTGTATGGGAAAACATAGTTTGTAGATTCGGACTCTCGGGGGAAATCATATCCGACAATGGAAAGCAATTCTAGGATAACCCGTTCAAAAACTGGTGCACAAAATTATGCATCAAGCAACATTTCGCATCAGTCAGACATCCGTAAGCCAATGGACAGGTTAAGAGAGTAAACCGAAGCCTAGGGGAAGGAGTCAAAGCACGTCTGGGAGAAAATAATAAGAATTGGATAGATGAACTGTCACACGTCCTATGGGCGCACCGTACGATGATTAAATCCAGTAATGGGAACACCCCATTCGTATTGACATACGGAACGGAGGCTGTTATCCCAGCTGAAATAGGAATGCCCACATAGAGAACGGCAAAAGTGGATACAACACAAAATGATGAAGATTTGAAAATCAACTTGGAAATGCTAGAAGAAAGAAGAAAATAAGCTGTAATCCGAGAAGCGAAAAGCAAATAAAAAATGAAGAAATATTACAACTCTAGGGTCCGCAATACGAGCTTTAAATCGGGAGTCTTAGTGTATCATAACAACGGCGCAAGTCACGCCAAAGAAAGCAGAAAATTGGGACCCAAATGGGAAGGACCATATGAGGTCATAGAGGCACTAGGGAGAGGAGCATACAAGCTAAAAGATAAGGATGGAACGCCAATACGACGAACATGGAACATTTGTAACCTTAAAAGGTGCTATATAAACCAAATGTAGGCAAACCACTCATGCGGACTCCACAGTGGTTACTTATCTTTTTAAATACTATCTTATCTATTGTACTCTGCCTCTTTAAAGTTTTAATAAAAAGGTGAAGACTAGCTACCTTCACTAGCTTACATTAATGAAATGTTTATCTTTTTTACTTTGCAAAGTTATTAACACATGTGAGTAAGACACGCACAAACTTGGGCATGCCCCACAAATGTTATTCCGCATAACAAAAGGATGAGTAACCTCAGAATTAACTCAAAGTAAGTAAGAGGTATTGCAAACCCAGTACGGAAAAATAACCCAAAAATATTCAAAAAAGACTATTGAATAAGCATACCAGTACGATCTTAGAAAAATAGCAACAAACAAGTATCATGATACAAACATCGTAAGCCATTGCGATTAAAACAAGACGTACAAGCAAAACATACATATTGTTTGATAAAGTACGCAAATTACAAAGATAACCTCAAACGGTTACAAATACAAATTAAAAAGACTCCTGTGTCTCAGTAGCCACAATCTTCTCTTCAACAGAAGAAGAAGCGGGAGCAGAAATACTATCATCAACAGAGGGACAATCCCCATGAACAGCCTGGGCATCCGTGCCCACCGCATCACAAGCCTCCGATAGCACAGGAGCAGAAGGCTCGATGGGTAAGGAAGTTGTTATCCCAGGAACATCGGAACTACCACCCAAAACAGCCGGTGAACCAGTCGAAGCATGGATGAGTAACGGCTCAAGGAAAGGTTTACAACGTTGAGCAAGCGCAGCCTCAGTAGCAGCAATACTTTCCTTAATATTGGCAACCTTCCACTGACATTTTCCTAAAGCATAGGATAAAGGCTCGGCGCCCATGCTCACACTATACTCAGAATGCTGTATGGGAACAAAAAGCTGTTCTGGGGCCGGTTGCAAGTCAGCCATGTCAGAAACATCCACAAGGGGACTCTTAAGATGAAGAAGGTCCATAAAATCCGTAATACGGGCATCCTTATAAGCTAATAAAGCCGAAAATATAGGAAACTCAAAATCACGGAGAGCTTGCAGCGTGGACTGATAGTTTGCCACCGCAGAAGGACAATGGGCAGTAACACCCGAAAGGTCCGCACCCAACTTGCTATGCGCAAGACCAGCCACTCACCCTTCTTGTATCCCTTTAAAAATGGCTGAACTTATAACCTTCTCGGACGCCACAACATAGACTGGAGAATTTAGACACTTAACAACAGCAAGTTTAACACCATGCATCAAAACCAATGACGATCGGCTACAGCAGCAAGAAAACGAGGATAGAACGTCTCATGAAGACGCAACGTCAACTCCTCAACATTATTCTCCAATATAGCCATTCTACGGGCAAGCACACCAAACTGAGCGTCCTGAATCTTCTCAAACTTTTCCTCTAAATCATTAAAGGCTGACAGTCTAGTGCGTAACTTGGAGCATACAGACTCTAGTTCACGTACCCATAAAAAAAGGAGTGGCAGAAAGTGAGTATAAAGGACCAAAGAAGAATAGAAAACAAAGAAAAAATAAAGGCTAAATACCCTACGGGCAAGGGAGTCATTCTCAAAAATCAATACATGATCCGGGGGTGCAATTAAAGATTGAAGCTCCACCACCTTCGCTTCAAGAGAATCTCATTCTCTCTGAAGCACGGAAGCCCGTTCAATCAAAGAGCTTTCTGAAGACTCCAACGCAGAAACACGGAGGCGAAGGTTAATTGCCTCCGTAGCCTCAGCATTGGCTAAGGAAAGTCTTGCCTTCAAATTCTTAATCTCCTCGTCCATAGCCTCCAGTAAACAAGACTTCTTGTCACAGAGAACGGATAAATCATCTTTCTCACGAAGAAGGGATTCCGCACGCATCCTCAGTTCAGCACTCAACACTGTTTGATGGGCCGTGCTCGTGTTGAATACCGAAAATAATTGATCGTGGTCAAAGCCGCGAACAGCAGCAAACAGGCACGAAGGAGCAAAACTGCCAATAGCATCACGACACTCCAATAGATGAGTGAGATGTGAGCCATTAGTCGCACCCCACTCAGGAGAATAAATATTCCCCAAGTGATTAGAATCAATGTCAAATAAGGTACGGGCGTTACCACCGGACATACCTTTTGCACCATAGGTAACTAAACCACGGTCAAGAGAAGACGATCCTTCAACCATCTTAACTTCTGAAGGGGCGGTGACCACATCAAAAGAGGTGGCACCAGTCGTGGTCACTGATAAAGTGCTACACTTAATAAACGAACCTACTTCTACATCAGAAACAGGGATACTCGAGAGAGGAAATGCATAACAAGACGAGGAAACATTTCCCCTCAAAGGATGAACCTCGTCGGATTGACCAACAAACACAGAATTAGAAACTAATGAAGGGATCGACGAAATACTAACGTCAACCTCATGATTGACAGAACAATTGGCCTGTAACTGCTGGGTACTGGTGGACTCCGTCACAAAAGGAAATTTACCGATAGCGCTGGCATCTCTTTTAAACTTTTTAGCCGGTAGAGAGAGAGAACATCCAAAGAAACTTCCTCTACTTTCTTATCCGGCCCCAATACCACATACAACCCCCTAGACTCAGTGGTTTCGCTCACAGCAAAGTCCTATGAATCTAAACCTTCAACATCAAATGAAGAAACAGCACTAACGGGAAAAGGAGAGGCCATTGGCACAACAATGCCCCTTGTTTGCCCTGATGGACCTCCTAATTGTTCCTTCCTGGCAGGAATAACATCAAGAAGATCTGGAATATCGACAAACACATCCATCGATGCAAGAAATTCAAGATCTGATTTGAAGTCTCGGAATACAAATCACAAAAGCGGTAAAAATCGTGGAAACAAGGAAATTAGAGAGGGAAGAAAAAGAAGAAAGAAACACAGGGATTGAATATTTATACCCTTAAGACGCTTATCCCAAGAAATGACATGATAACAATACTAGAAGATGAACTTTTTAAAAATTGTCCACGTTCCCCACGATCTTATCCGCTGACCACAAAAGACATATCATGAAGAAGCCTCAAGCTCAGATCGGAACAACTAGAATCTTAGTCTAGAAACATTCACCGCACGCTACAACAGCACGCAAGCAATGAACACACTAGACTGGAGGGACTTGATGACGTATAATACGGATAGCAGGCTTACTGGGCTTGGACCATATTATACACAACTGGGTCCCGGCCTAACAAAATAGAAATACCGGACATCACCAAAGCCTAAGCCGCAAGCAGGGCTCGGTCCGGATTGCTAACGACACACATGGATCGTCTAAGCGACACTTCCAAAGTAAGCTTACGAACCGGCCCACGGTCTGACAGATGATCCATGTCTGCAGTCATGATTAAGCTGCAGACCCTTGCCTGACAAGGGTCCCACTCCGGCCACTACAAAGATACCTAAAATATCAGAAAACCCTAGTATTTCGCCACCTATAAAAGGCAAACTCAGTACACACCCGCAATGTATGATTTTCTCACACATCCTAATACAGACATTTTTTGACAACATGAATACTTACTCTCACGCCAGAGCTTAATCGTAGGGTCCGTCTCACGGTAAGGCTAACATTTTACTTTTACTTGTGTAGAGGATCATTCTACTACTTGGATTAGTGCAAATCTCACACAACAGACAGTCCATCAAGGACGGCCCATCACACAATCATACCCAATCCTAACCCATCACACTTTTTGCACTAACACATAATTATTAACAAAACAAATTTTGGGGTCCTTAAAAATTTTGGAGCAATGAGCGGTCGTTCACCTTGCACACCATTAAGACGGACCTGGATGCAACAATGTAGTCCAACTGGGCAATCTGAACTTTAATATTATCCATCCACGGTTGTTCTATTTAACATCAAATTGAATTACGATTGAATCAGAAGTAAAACTAAAATAAGAATGATGAAAAGAAACAATAATCACATATTTCATATTTACCTACAAAAATAGATGCATTTTGTTTTAAATTTCTTACTTTTATTTGAAATGTGTGGTTATAAATACTTTTCACTTTTTTTCATTTTAATTTTTCTTCTCGTTAGATCTCTTCCCACATCAAATTAACATAAAATTTAAAAAGAAAAAGACAAAATGACTATTGATTATTGATAAGAGTAGTGATTGGCATGACTAATTCATATACCTAATTTTATGCCTAACAATGATCTTGGAACACATGGCCAAATCAATGGTAAATAAGAGGAGTGAGAATAAGTGGAATACATGTGTCACCAAATAAATACATTAGGCATAAAATTAGTCACGTGAATTAGTCATCCCAATCATTTTCCTATTGATAATCGACCATGAAACCTCACTTAAGATGACATTGTTTACCCCATTTGATTTTTTTTTTTTTTAAATAACTTACTCTTTTTTACAAAAATATGTTGTTGATATTTATAAAATTTAAATGGGAAACACGAATTAGTGTGATATATAAATAAATATACGAGATTGTATATATAGGAACGCCTCATGTTATTCCTCTTTATAGGAACGACTCATGTTGCTGGTCCCGTTAGAGACTCCCTAAAGAATTGGTTTCTCATTTTGTATGTTCTCATTTTATATAAAAGATTGTTGTTTGATAGTCACTTTTCAAACGAAACATTTATTTGGTTAAGGTTACTAAATAACAAAATATGTTTTGCTCACATTCGTGTACACTTGTCTTTTTATTATGAGATACATGGATTTTAATAAGTAAATGTGTTTTAGATCATTCGTTGCAGTGACGCATATACAGTGGAGGCGAAGAGAGTGTGCAACACAATCTAAGGGGCCTCACTTTGTGTATTTATGTTATATATTCAAATGACTCTTCTTTGTAAATCCTATTAGTTAAATACAACTTATTTTGCCACAATAAATAAAACGTGATTAAAGGGCCTTATAATAAAAAAAAAAATGTTATAAATGAACACCTTTTATGTACACATTTAAGTTTTTTTTAGTTTGATGAGGCATTTTTCTAATTTTCGCCCGGGGCCTCCAAATTCATTAGACGGCCCTGCGCATATAATATATATATTTCGTGTAATTGCATTATAGAGACACCGAAAGATATGCTGTTGATGTAACTTCAAGAACCAAGATAATTCAAAAATTAATACACACATAGGTTATTACAATTTGTGTTTCGTTCAATTAAGTTACTCAAATACAGAACATGCTTCGCATTTTTTAAATCATGTGCGGGCACAACTCCGAAATTATACTATAAGTTTAAAGAGAGTATAATTGTGAAATAAAGAAATTAAAAAAAAGAAAAAAAAATGATTAGTGTAATCATTTTAGCATTTATTTAGTGAATTAAAAGTAAACGCAAAATGATTGGTGTAATTAAGTTGGTGTCTTTAATATAAATATTGGTGTATTTTAGAGGCACCTTGTTTGCTGTTTATGTTTTTGGACGACTTTTCTTAGTCGTGTTGACATGCAATCTTTTTTAACTCGTGCTCCAGTGCGAGCATGACACCTTGTTTTTAGTAAAATTAAGTTAATATAACGTCACTGCTAAGACATGAAATTTTCGTTATAAAAAAGATACTCAGGATATATATTAAGATGTATCTTTCAATTCCTTTACATAAGATTACTAAACAACAATATCTTGCCGAATAATTCTGGTGCAGAATTGACTTTGACTGGGCTTCGAATTTGATCGATTTATGTTGCCATGTAATTTGTTTTGTACCTTGCAGTGAAAATTAAGTTAGGAGTGTACTTTCCTTCTTTTGACTTGATTTTCGAGAGTTTGAATTGGTCCTAAGGAAAAATGAAAGCAACCTTTGACACATTAAGATTCTAGTTTAAACTGATATCTCACTCTCACAACCTCTTGTATACTGCTTAAAGAATTCCTAACTGTTCTGTTGCTAATAAACCAATATGAGTGCCCAAATTTCGATTCCTTTTTTCTCTTTTGCTTACTTTTACTTATTTGTTGTTGTGTGCTTATTTCATTTATGCTCATCTGATTTAAGCCACGATGATGTATTATGCATGGATAGTGAGAGACAAGCACTTCTCGAATTTAAGCATGGGCTTGTAGATGAAGCACATCGACTTGCTTCTTGGGTTGGTGAGGAGAGTGACTGCTGCAGATGGGCTGGCATAGCTTGTGATAATTTAACTCGTCGTGTTCATCGAATTCATCTTCCTGGACTTAAAGGTCATTGTGAAGACTATTACGACAGTGACAAGGAACGTGAAGAAGCATCAAAGCAGAGGTTGAGAGGGAATATAAGTTCAACCTTGTTGCATCTGAAGCAACTCAGACATCTAGACTTGAGTTGCAATGATTTTAGTATGAGCCAAGTTCCTAAGTTCATTGGTTCTCTTGGAAATTTGAGGTATCTTAACCTTTCCAATTCCAATTTTGCTGGAATGATCCCTCCTCAACTGGGAAATCTTTCGGAATTGAACATCCTCTGTCTTGGAAGTTCTTATTCTCCATATGGATATACAGGCATGATAAATATGAACTGGTTGTCACGTCTCCGTTTGTTGCATCACCTGGATTTGAGTGGTGTGGACCTTAGCAAAGCAATCAATTGGCTTCAGGTGATTAGCACATTTTCTTCTGTGACTGAACTCCATATGTCTTATTGTTGGCTCTTGCATATAAGTCCCCATATTTCTAGTCTTAATATCACGTCTCTTTCCTTGCTTGATCTTTCTCATAACTATTTTAATAGTTCTTTCCCACAGTGGGTCTTTAGTATAACTAGTTTGGTGTCATTGGACTTGACTCAATGTCATTTTCACAGCCCTGTACCTTGTAGTAATACCTATAGCATCGGTAACTTGACTTCTCTTCAGTTGCTTCATATGGCAGGAAACGATTTCATGAATTCTTCATCAGTATTAAAAGGGTTTTCAAGTGTAGCTAGTAATCTGATTTCGTTAGATATTAGTTCTTGTGGTATTTCGAGTTCAGTTCTTGATTCCCTTCACAACTTGACCTCTCTTGTTAGTCTTGACCTGTCAAATAATCAACTTACCAAGACAATACCGAAATCACTCTGTAACTTTTGTAATTTGAGAGACGTTGATTTTTCGTATAACGATTTTCTGAATATCAGTTTAACATACCATCTTCAAAGATTTTTCAAGTGCAAAACATCTGTCTTGGAGTCCTTAGACTTGAGCTCCTTGGGACTTTCTGGTCAACTACCGAGTCAAATTGGAAAACTGGTACAGCTGGAGCACCTGTACCTTTTTAATAACAGCATTTCTGGTACAATTCCAGATTCCTTAGGACGATTATCTTATTTAAGGACACTGAGTCTTGGTAAGAATCTAATTTGTGGTCATATTCCATTCTGGATTGGACAATCAACATCATTGGAGGCGTTGTATCTTTCAGACAACCAACTAAATGGCAGTCTTCCTGAATCGATTGGACGGTTGTCATTGTTGAAAGAGTTGGATATTTCAAATAACCAGCTGGGAGGCAGCCTTCCTAATAGCATCAATCAACTTTCGAAAATGGAGCACTTAAGTTTTTCTTCAAATTATCTGACAGGTGTGGTGACAGAAACTCACTTTGCCAAACTAGTGAGCTTGAAATCTCTAAGTGGAGAAGGCAACAACTTAATCCTAAGATTACGAAGTGCGAACTGGATTCCCCCTTTCCAGTTGCAGGGTTTAAGTTTAAACTCTTGGGGTTTAGGGCCTCGGTTTCCCTTGTGGCTGCAATCACAAACAGAATTGGATGTACTGTACATAAGAAATACAAGCATTTCTTCTCGCGTGCCTGGGTCATTTTGGAGATCTTTCCCAAAACTAAGGTTTTTGGATATGTCACAAAATCATATCCAAGGAATGTTGTCGAATATCCCTGCAACACTGATTTTACTCGACTTAAGCTATAACAAGTTTTCTGGGAGATTACCTCATCTCTCAAATGATTCGATTCTATTCTTTTTGGATCTATCAAATAATGCCTTTGAGGGATCATTACATCATCTTTCGTGTCCCTATAAAAGCAATAGTGTGGTAGTTCTTAATTTAGGAAATAATCATTTGTCAGGTGTCATTCCCGAGTGTTGGGAGAAGTTGCAGGGATTGTCATTCTTAAACTTGGAAAATAACAATTTGTCTGGAGTTATTCCAAGAACCTTGGGTTATTTATCTTTCCTACAGTCATTGAACATGCGTGGAAACAAGCTTTCTGGGAGATTACCTGCTACTTTAATGAACTTAACAAACTTGCAGATCCTTCAGCTCAATGAAAATGAACTGGTTGGAAGCATCCCAACATGGCTTGGGAGAGAAGTCTCGTTATTGAGACTTGTCAACCTCAAATCCAACCATTTTGATGGAAATATTCCTCATGAGATTTGTTATCTTACGCATATCCAAATCTTGGTGCTCGCTGGTAACAATCTATCTGGAAATATTCCGAGATGCTTCAACAACTTTAGTGTCCTTTCTGGGAAAGAAAATACATCAGATGATCCATTTATATACTCTATAGGGGACGTTCCAGACGTTATCAGTAGTGATTCATTGGTGATGAAGGGGCGAGAGGACACATATACCACTATTCTAAGATTAGTAACTTTGTTGGACTTCTCGAATAACAATATATCTGGGGACATCCCAAGTGAGCTAACGGCCCTTACGGCATTACAATCATTGAATTTATCAAGAAATCAGCTGACAGGAAGAATCCCGGAGAAGATTGGGAACATGAAAGCACTTGTATCTTGTGATTTATCACTGAACAAGCTTTATGGGGAGCTTCCCATGAGCTTGTCA
This sequence comes from Artemisia argyi, assembly GCA_030686995.1. Classification (NCBI taxonomy): domain Eukaryota; kingdom Viridiplantae; phylum Streptophyta; class Magnoliopsida; order Asterales; family Asteraceae; genus Artemisia; species Artemisia argyi. Next base: position 49,876 of record JARVZY010002362.1, on the reverse strand, counting down.
AGTTTAAGTTTCTTGAGTAGTTTCAATGTGTCGTACAACAATTTGACTGGAAGAATTCCATCAAGTACACAGCTTCAAAGCTTCAACGAGACCAGCTTCTTTGGCAACAAACTTTGTGGAGATCCACTCATCGAACAATGTGCAAGAGTTGAAGCACCTGATACTACAGATCATGAAGAAGACAATGAATCACATACAACAGATTGGGCGTTGGTTATTGGCATGGTTCTTGGATTCATTATTGGTTTTTGGGTGATTGTTTTACCTTTGATAGTCAGCAGATCATGGAGGATTGCATATTTTCGTTTCTTAAGTAAATATGGTTTATGATGTTATGCATAATTATTGTTTCAAACATGTTTTCAAAGTGATGAAATATCTAGCAATGTTGTAACTGTAATAAAGTTCTAAACTTGTGTTCGAGATGATTATTAAACGAGGCAATGTTGGTATGCTTTATATCTGTATATCTTTCTTGAAACAACCACCATTTTCCCCAAAAAAAATTATTCTATTCGATTTGACAAGGAAATATGCAATAATCCATCACTACGGGCAAACATGGCCTTACGTCTAACAATTTTTACTATTTTTTTTCTTTTTTACAAATTCATTTCAATCCCGTTCTCAATCTCAATTTGTTAAAGTGAAACCGGTATGATGTTGTTGTCGAAGATGATGAAAGCCTGCCAACGTCAATTGCTAAACGTTTAACAAACACTTAACCACAATACCTCAACTATAACTATTTGCCACTACAAAATCCTAACTCTATGCACGGGTACACGCCTAGTGTAACTAAACAATGCTTAATTTTTCATATAACAAATTTAACTAAATTTTGCATGAGGTATTCACAAATTTTGGGCCGACTCCCTTTTGTTTCTATCACTCATGGTTTCTTTTGACCGGGTTTAATGATATGGTGGAAAATGCTTGGCGTTCATTTTCTCATTCGGATTCTAATGCGATGGTCCGTTTTAAGAAAATGCTTCAAGATCTTAAATCTATTATTCGAAGCTGGGTTAAAGAGAGGAAAGTTGAACAGTTTGGGAACAGGAATGCTATTGTTCGGGAATTAGGCGACATTGATAAATTATTGGATAGTGGGAATGCTTCTGATCATATTCTTCTTAAAAGAGTGGAGCTGATGCGTCAACTTCATGATCTGAACATCGTGGTTTCCAGTGATGCTAAGCAGAAATCTAAAATAAAGTGGGCTATTGAAGGAGACGAAAACTCAAATTTTTTTCATGGAATCATTAATAAGAAAAGGTCTCATTTAGCTATTCGGGGTGTGTTTGAAAATGGGAATTGGTGTACTGATCCTGTTGTGGTGAAAGAGATTTTCACAAATCATTTCCAAGCTAGGTTTGAACAACCTTCTCAATCGCGTTTTAAGATAAACTTTCAGTTTAACAAGCATTTATCTCCTGACCAGATTGTGGATCTGGATAGTAATATCTCTCGCGATGAAATTCGTAGAGTTGTTTGGAGCTGTGGTGAAAATAAGTCTCCGGGGCCGGATGGATTTTCGTTTGTGTAGAAAACTAGAAGGGGGGGTTGAATAGTTTTGCGTCTTTTTCGTTTCAATAAGATTTTGCTTTCAAGTAATTAATGGTAGTTTGTAAAAACCCTTTGAAGCTAAAGTATAGATACAAGTTAATTCACATATGTCACATAAATACTTCTTATTTAAAGTGTTAAATAGAAATTATAATTTCATATATCTCACTTAAATATAAGTTTGTATTTATATATGTATATGTATTTTAATGATTGTATATACTTTAATTTACTAATGTATAATTTTTGTTTTGAATGGAACCTAATTTGATCTTTATGTGAAATCAATATATGCACAACACACAAGCAATTGTAACTATGAATGATATGCAAGTAAGTTATAAATCAAAGAGTGAGAGATGGAAAGATCAAACCGAGAGACAAAGGATTTATAGTGGTTCGGCTACAAGGACACCTTCCGTGCCCTACTCCACTCCCCGAGTCACCTACTCGAGGGTTTTCTTCACTAGTTCAAAAACCTCCTTTATGGCGGAGAAAACCTTACACACCAATTAGCACACCACAACGATATCACACCACAATCACAACTTCAACACAACTTCTTCACACCAATCTTCTTCACACCTAACTTCTACACACCAATCTTCTACACTTCAAATATATTCACAACTTTCTACTTTGCTCCTAGCTTCTTCACAACTTAATACTTCCTAACTCTTTTTCTTTACGCCACTTGTTTCTTCACACCTTCACTACTAAGTCCTATCCACTACTCCAAGATATATACTACTTCACAACTTCTAGGCTTCAAGGTCTTTTCAACTTCAAAGCTTCAACTTCTTTGTCTTCACAACTATCTCTACTTCAATATGCTATTACGACTTATATCTTCTAACACAAATCCTATCCACCTCTACTTCTTCACTACTAATACTACTTCACACCTTCAATAGATCTAGATCCAATATCTAAATCTATCTAACCAATGTATACACAATGTTCACAAAGAAATAAATGATATACAAGATGAACTAAACAAACAACTTAGATAGCAAGATGATACTAAGTTGTAATACTCCTAGTAGAAGTATTCTTCTCTTTGCACTTGAGTGTTGAGGCTTGAATCACTTTGAAACAAAAATCAAAGTATATAAGATCAAAGGATTTTTAGAGGATGTAGAGGGATGTTTAGATCAGAAAATTTTAGTGCAAAAAGGTGAGGAAAAAATCCAGGTTTAAGGTGGTATTTATAGGCAACAGAATCTGACAGAGGAGCGTGGCCGGTCCCCTTAAATCATTGTCAGCCCCCTTAAAATTAAGGGGACCGCCCTTTATAATTAAGGGGGCCGCCCAGCTGAAACGGCCAGATTCTTTGTCTTTTAGTGGGGAAAGTTTATTTGGTGAAAAACTAACTGATTTTGGTTAAAAATTTGAATTCGTATATTTAGTATGAATAAAACATTTTTTTTTATTACCAAAAGTGTTTTTCAAAAATATATAATATGTTTATATAATTAAGTAAACTTTGTAATACTTAATTAAACTTTCCTTTGATCTTATAATGCTTTAATCACTATGTTTATTCATACCTTAAGTGATTAGATGGTGAAGGTGATTATTAACTACTAAATACTTGTTTACGTCATTATCTTTGATTTAATGTGTTTTCGTTTTGTGATCATCAAAACATAGAGATATCGAAAGATATGAATAACGTTTTTAGTCGTTTATTTATATCAACAATCTCCCCCTTTTTGATGATTACAAAACCTAAACTCATTAAATCTAAAAATTAATTTTTAGACAAGTATTAAGTGAGTTTATATTCACTTCTCCCCCTTTTTGTAGAATCAAAAAGGTTTAAGCCAATAAGATAAAAACTCCCCCTTGATGTATGCTCCCCCTCGTTTGAGAGCACCAAGGGTTCGAGAAATGGGATTCTTGCAAGAAAAATATGAGAAGCACAAGCATGGCACAAGCAAACACATATAGCGTAGTACTAACTAATAATGAGCATGGCAAAAGAGAATTAGAAACATATATTAAATCGTTCATTAAAAGAAAATGATTATGTCAACCCATAATCATTGTTACATAGGCTACAAAGATGAAATTCTAAGCTAAGTAGAATGTCCTAATGTGCCAACAAGAAGTGTCACCAAACTTTCTTGAATCCCAAAATGGTTGAGGAGATTTATTTGAAAATGAAAAACATAAGCATGTAAAATGCTTGATGGTTTAGTGGAGGTAAACATTTGGTTGCATGGATGTTGTTGGGTTTGGAGATGTGGAGCTTGTAGGTGGTGAAATTGAAGGTGGGTTTGGATGTTGTTCAAGTGATGGTGTTTGTTGAGATCTAGTAAGAAGATACTCAATCCAAGTAAAGTGCTCATTCAATGCAATGGTTTGTTGTTGAAGGAAGATGCAACAAGGGCAATTGTTAACATGCTTCTCAAGTTGGTTTTTGTTATGTGGTGATGATGGTGAGCTTGATTGTGGTGGATCCAAATTGCGTTGAGCAAGATGTAATGCTAAAAGAGCACTAAGCTCATGTGCCTCTTTTAGCTCCTCAACGAACTTCAAGTGTTCGGAGGAAGGTGATGGTGGTGGAGCTTGATAGTTGTCTTGGGTGAAAGTTTGAACATGCAACATGGGAGTGGCATGTGAAGTTGTAGGATGTGGTGGTGGTACTCTTGGTGGTGGAGACATGGTTGAGCTTGGATAGTCATGAAGACATGAAATGTGTGGGAGAGGTTCTTCATGAATGGGTGATGTTTTTGTTGAATGAGCAACATGTGAAGTATTGATTGAGAGATTGGGATTCATGTTTTGGGATTGAGCGTGCTCATCATAAGAAGAGGCATGAATGAGGGAATGAGTGGGTGATAGGTTGTGAGATGAATCATTGTTGTGGTTTTGAGGTTTAGTAGTTGGTTGACTTGGAACAACATCACTTGAGTTATGACAAGAATCAAGTTTCCTCCTCCAAACGGGTTTGACGGAGATCCTTGCGGTTCTTGAAATCTTAGGTTTTTAGTTGTTGGGAGATGACATGTTTGGGTGTGATGGCATTAATGATGGGAAGAAGGTATTTATAGTGAATGAGAAATGTGGTTTCGAAAGGTAAATTTTGAGGGATAATATGGAACAAAATATGTTTGTGAATTTTGGGAAGTATAGGCTGAAATGGGTCAAAAAGTGATAAAGAAAACAGTATCCCCGACCATCAGATGGCCGGTCCCCTTAATTAGGGGCCGGTCCCCTTAATCATTAAGGGGGGCGCCTTATATAATTAAGGGGGCCGCCCATCTGGTGGTTCCCAGAATGCCAGAAATGGATTTTTGGCAGAAAATTTTCAAAAAGGTTGTGTTTTTGGATTTGGATTCAAGTAAGTTTGACTCTTTGAGGCAATATAGGGCATACTATTCATGAATGTAGAGAGTGATATAGAAATAATAGAAATAAGCAATAAATTTCTAATAATCATGCAATCTATTTATTTAACATTTAAGATATGCAATTAAGGAGGCAATAAAGTAAATAGGCTAAATAAGCAACTTATATGAAGATGATAACACTTAGCCTAGAGCAAACATGTTAATGATTGTTAACAAGTAACACATAGGTGGATATGATTATATGAACTTCAAGACTTGTTACAAACAAGATCCATATGGGCAAGTCATGATTCTCATGAAATGATTTGATTAAATTGTGAATGTCATTTCCAATAGAGGTGTATGACACATGTGAGAAGGTTAAATATGTTTTAAGCAAAACGTTTTTAGTTTTATTCAACAATGTTTTGAAGTAACTTTAAGTGTGCATTACAATAACGTAAAAAAAATTTAATCTTGTTTTTGATTAAAATAATGGTTATAAGGAAGTTTTAGTTAAGTAACGAAATACTTCATTTCAAAAAGAAAGAAGTTTTAAAAATAGTGTTTTGATCATAATAATCAAGAAGTTGCAAATGAATTATTTGAAATGGAAGCATGTCATTTTTAAGAGAATCAATTAAGCCCATTGTCACATATAATCATCCTTAATGACACCTAAAGATATTAAAGTGAAATGATAGATAGTTATGATCTAAATGCAATGGGACAGGAAGAAGCAAGGTAAATAGTTCATGGATACAAGATAGACATATGTGTGTGTGTATATATATATATATATATATATATATATATATATATATATATATATATATATATATATATATATATATATATATATATATATATATATATATATATATATATATATATATATATATATATATATATGTATACAAAGAACATCATAATATCAAGTTGCAAACAAATATCAATTGTAATGCATCTATTGAAGCAACTAGTAAGATCATATAGCTTAAGTGGAAGGGTTCTACTATAGATCATAGAAGATTTAAGAAAAATGATACTAGACTAAACAACAAGAAGATTAATAATGCTAATATCATGTATGCATATATTAGTGTTAATAATCTAAAAGCATGGCAACATATCAGTTAAGTTTTATTCACACACTAATTAAAACATTCTAAAGTATAATATAACATTGACAAGTTTTAGAAAAGAAAACTTATCTCAGGTCCAGCTTTTCAAAAAGAATGGGCATGACGGTGAAAGAAGAAATTTAGGAGGCTTCATCTTGAAATAGTAACGGACACACCATGATACCAATACTCCAAGAGTTAAGAACAAAATGCCAAGACAAGAATAAATCCGCAACAACGTCATAGGCGAAACATTTGCAGAGAGTGAAACAATATGATAGAGACCAATAACCGTCAAAGGTAATAGAGCGAGATGAGTAGATCAACACGTAATAGGCTCTTCATTCGTAAATTACCTAAACAAGATAAACAGCTTGGTACCCAGATTCTCATGGGTCCTAGTTGGTTAGATGACAACATCCATTGAATTTGAATGCACATGATGTGGATGTCGTCGATAAGTACAAGAATTCATCAATAGTTTGTTTTAATTAACAAACAATGACTTTCTTGACTAGAATAAAAAGTAATGAATGTTAATAGTATTAGTTCTAAATTTATTCACTAGATTTAACAAATTTTATTTGTTTTAATGCATTTGTTGAAGGATCATTTACGATAAATCCTAACCCGGTTTTGTCATAGAATGGCTTTTGAATGTCGAGAAGATATTTTAAAGATTTAGAGCTATTTTCGAATTTTGCCAATGTTTTTGCTTTTTCATTTTCCATTTTAATTTCATGTTTGTAATCTCGACATTTTTTACATACAAGATCGATTTCAATATTACTTTTAAGACTAAACATTTTATCTTCTAAAATGATTTCTTTTTCAAAGTTGTTTTCAGCGGATGTTGAAAATTTATTTTTAAAAATATTTTTTGAATCAATGTTGCAAAAATGTTTGAAGTTGTTTTCCATTTTTAAAAATTCTAATATAAATTGATCATAACAAAAATGTTCAGTTTTGAATTGTACCTTCTTTGTAGTTGTACATTCCTCACATGCTATACGATGATCAATTTCATTTTCCAAGTCGCTCCATGTTTTGTTTGTAGTTTCACTTGGATCAAGGAACATGTAGTTCTTGCCATCAATACTTGTGTTCTCATTTGTTTGAATATTCTCATAAGCCGTATTATCATCGTCTTCTTTGCACATGTTGCACCATGATTTATTTACGCTCTTTCTTTGGATTTGGCTCATGTATTCTTCGTTGTAGATACCTTCAATGATCACATTTGAACTAGTAGTACATGTATTTATTTCAACTAAATATTTACTTACTAAATTTTCTAGATTAACTATTTCTTGTGCAATATCAAGTTTATCATCTTTGGTTTTACATTTCTCTTGGTGAATCTTTAAAAGACATTTCCAAATATCATTTGCCGTTTTACAACGAAATAATCTTTCATATCTAACTTTTGGTAGGGTTTTGAAAATAAGTAATTTGGCTTTAGTGTTTTTTATCAATATTAGTTTGAAGATTATTATTTTGATTTTCAAACTCTATTTTGGTTGGTTTAAGATCACCAATTGAAATGATATGCCAAAGATCAAGATCTATTGATTTCACATAATTTTCAAATTTGTTTTTCCATTCAAGAAAATGATCATTTTCAAATAGCGGTGGTTGTTGTGCAAATTTCCCTTCTACATATTTTTCAAATTCCATTGATCGTTGCAAATTTTAAAATACAATCTATTTTAAAAATCTGGCTAGACGTGGCTCTTGATACCAATTGTAGAAAACTAGAAGGGGGGTTGAATAGTTTTGCGTCTTTTTCGTTTCAATAAGATTTTGCTTTCAAGTAATTAATGGTAGTTTGTAAAAACCCTTTGAAGCTAAAGTATAGATACAAGTTAATTCACATATGTCACATAAATACTTCTTATTTAAAGTGTTAAATAGAAATTATAATTTCCTATATCTCACTTAAATATAAGTTTGTATTTATATATGTATATGTGTTTTAATGATTGTATATACTTTAATTTACTAATGTATAATTTTTGTTTTGAATGGAACCTAGTTTGATCTTTATGTGAAATCAATATATGCACAACACACAAGCAATTGTAACTATGAATGATATGCAAGTAAGTTATAAATCAAAGAGTGAGAGATGGAAAGATCAAACCGAGAGACAAAGGATTTATAGTGGTTCGGCTACAAGGACACCTTCCTTGCCCTAATCCACTCCCCGAGTCACCTACTCGAGAGTTTTCTTCGCTAGTTCAAAAACCTCTTTTATGGCGGAGAAAACCTTACACACCAATTAGCACACCACAACGATACCACACCACAATCACAACTTCAACACAACTTCTTCACACCAATCTTCTTCACACCTAACTTCTACACACCAATCTTCTACACTTCAAATATCTTCACAACTTTCTACTTTGCTCCTAGCTTCTTCACAACTTAATACTTCCTAACTCTTTTTCTTCACGCCACTTATTTCTTCACACCTTCACTACTAAGTCCTATCCACTACTCCAAGATATATACTACTTCACAACTTCTAGGCTTCAAGGTCTTTTCAACTTCAAAGCTTCAACTTCTTTGTCTTCACAACTATCTCTACTTCAATATGCTATTACGACTTATATCTTCTAACACAAATCCTATCCACCTCTACTTCTTCACTACTAATACTACTTCACACCTTCAATAGATCTAGATCCAATATCTAAATCTATCTAACCAATGTATACACAATGTTCACAAAGAAATAAATGATATACAAGATGAACTAAACAAACAACTTAGATAGCAAGATGATACTAAGTTGTAATACTCCTAGTAGAAGTATTCTTCTCTTTGCACTTGAGTGTTGAGGCTTGAATCACTTTGAAACAAAAATCAAAGTATATAAGATCAAAGGATTTTTAGAGGATGTAGAGGGATGTTTAGATCAGAAAGTTTTAGTGCAAAAAGGTGAGGAAAAAATTCAGGTTTAAGGTGGTATTTATAGGCAACAGAATCTGACAGAGGAGCGTGGCCGGTCCCCTTAAATCATGGCCGGCCCCCTTAAAATTAAGGGGACCGCCCTTTATAATTAAGGGGGCCGCCCAGCTGAAACGGCCCGATTCTTTGTCTTTTAGTGGAAAAGTTTATTTGGTGAAAAACTAACTGATTTTGGTTAAAAATTTGAATTCATATATTTAGTATGAATAAAACATTTTTCTTTATTACCAAAAGTGTTTTTCAAAAATATATAATATGTTTATATAATTAAGTAAACTTTGTAATACTTAATTAAACTTTCCTTTGATCTTATAATGCTTTAATCACTATGTTTATTCATACCTTAATTGATTAGATGGTGAAAGTGATTATTAACTACTAAATACTTGTTTACGTCATTATCTTTGATTTAATGTGTTTTCGTTTTGTGATCATCAAAACATAGAGATATCGAAAGATATGAATAACGTTTTTAGTCGTTTAATTATATCAACAGTTTGAATTTTTTCGAAAGTATTGGAGTTTTATCGGTCCAGATTTTTGTAGCGTGGTGGAACACTTTTTTGCTAATGGCTCTTTTTCGCGGGGCTGTAACTCGTCGTTTATTGCCTTAATTCCTAAGACTTCGGATGCTAAGTATGTGTCAGATTATAGACCGATCAGTTTAATTGGTTGCTTATATAAGGTCGTCACGAAGATTCTTGCTAATCGGTTGGCTAACATTATTCCCGATATTATATCCGATACGCAATCAGCTTTCCTTGCCAAGAGGAATATTTTGGATGGTCCTTTTATCTTAAATGAAATTCTAAGCTGGTGTGCACAATAAACAGGCGATGTTTTTTAAAGTTGACTTTGCTAAGGCGTACGACTCGGTGCGTTGGGATTATCTTTTAGACTTTATGAAGGCTTTTGGATTTGGGCCGAATTGGTGTAAATGGATTCAAGGAACTTTGTGTTCGGCGAGGGCCTCGATTCTGGTTAATGGGAGTCCCACAGCCGAGTTCTCGTTCTATAGAGGGTTAAAACAAGGAGACCCGCTGTCCCCGGTTCTTTTTATTTTGATAATGGAATCGTTGCATTTGTCCATGACCCGTGTTTCTTCTGAAGGTATGTTTAGTGGTTTAAGTCTTAATGGGTCTTTATCTATATCACACCTCTTCTATGCAGATGATGCCATGTTCATTGGTGAATGGTCTCAAACTAATTTGAAGAACGTTGTTAAGATTTTGCAATGTTTTCACTTTGCGTTCGGATTGAATATTAATATTCAGAAGTGTCACTTGTTGGGGGTGGGTGTCCCTCGGCTCGTTGTTGATCAGGCAGCAGCTAGAATTGGATGCATGGTTATGTGTAATCGCTTTCGTTATCTAGGGGTTATGGTGGGAGACTCTATGAATCGGAGGGCGGCTGATTGGCTCCAAACGGTCAACCTAAATTGACCAAGTGATTGGTCAACAAAGTCAAACAGCTTAGAGTCAATCTCCGGGTAATATAGGGTATCACCAGGTCGTTATGTCCCGACGAAGTGTGAATTGTGCTTTAGCGTGCTTGTGATCCGGTGATTTTTCACAGGAAAGGGTTATGATGAGAAATATTTGAGAATTTTGAAATGAAATAGCTTAAGAAAGCTATGTGATTGATTACGTGAAGTTAAATTAAGAAGAAACGAGCTAAAACCTAAAAACGTACGTTTTAATTACAAACGTGTACTAACGTACGCAATAAAAAGTGAATCTAAAGAAATAAAAAAGCTATGGATATGAAATTAATATTTTTACAATCCTAATAAATAAAGAAAATTTTTAAAATAATAATAATAATAATTTTTACACCTTTTAATTAATTATTATTAATTAATTACTATTTTCTAATTACTTTTTAATTACCTAAATTACCTTAAATTATAATTAATTATGAAATTACACTAGAAAATTGAAAATAATATTTGGAAAAATCTAAAATAACTTAAAACTAATTTTAAAATTAAATTTGTATTTTTATGATTTTTAAATTAATTATTATTAATTATTAACTAATTATTAATTACTAAAAAACTAAATTAAATTATAAAAACTACCAAATAATAAGAGAAAAATCTGAGAAAATTACTAAAATTATTTTTACCTATAAGAAACCTAAGAAAAATATAAAAATGAAAATTGCTTATAAATAAGCTGAGAAATAAGCCAATTGGCTTAAATAGAAGCTATCGCTTCTATTAATTTTGACTTTTTTGGATTTTTCTTTTACAAAACTACTTATACACTGTATATGAACAACTTTTGTGAATGGACTTGGGCTGAATATCAAGAATAAGCACTTATGGACACCACAATGCTTAACAGATTATGATATAAGCTTGTTAGGACTTATTGGTGTTTGAATAAGTTTGCACAAGGCCAATTAGTAGAAACAAAGGATCAAATAAGCTATAACTGAGTTAGGTACACTAGGAATAAGCAAAAACAAACAAGTAAATGGACAGAATAAGATAATAACTTGAATAAGCAATTCCAAATATCACACAGGTTTACACAGGCCAAAATGGCACTAAGCAGGCCAATGTGGGGTCCACACCAAGGATCAAGGATCCAAGTTTAAGCTTGATCTATGAAAATAAGCTGTGTGGCTTTCCAATAAGCCAAAAATTAGGTCCTGGGTCCCACTATGTAACAAGATACAGACCTTTGAACTTTGGAGATTCACACTGATTACTCAGTGTATGTGGTGGAATTGGACAACCTAAAAGCTGATAGCAGCCCTATTAAATAAGCTCAAAAGCAAGTAATAAGCTCTGAATCTTAAAGAATAGCTTATGGGCTTTCCAAAAAGCCCAAGATCACCCTGTGGGACCCACTAAGGAAGACAGGGGAGGGCTTGGAAGTTGGCCTATTTGGACAGATAACATGGTGCAGGGTAGGTACCTCTCCCTGCAGGTCACTTTGGGCAATTGTCAGGGCCACACAAAAATTCAAAAAAATCAAATAACTATGGGAATTCAAAATTTAGCTGGGGTACTTTACACCCAAGAATTTTCAAAGCATAAAACTTAACACAAAATTCACTAAAATTCTTGGAATTTTTGCATTTTCAGCACAAAGACAAATTTGACTTTTTGTATAAACTTTGAATTTTGACTTATGTGAACTTGGATCCTAATTTACTGACTAAATATGTATTAATAAGCTATATTAAGATAATTTTAAGCAACCTTAACAACCTAAGAGCTAATATGACAGATATGCAAACACAAATCCTTAACAGTGAGACTAATAAGCAAGATTAAAAGATATTTTGACTTTTAAAGCTATGACCTACTGATTTTATGTTTTAACTAAACTAGTTTACTACTAAGGATGATGGCTGAGTGGATTTTAACCTATGCAAATCACAAGGACACAGCGAAACATGTAAATCCAAACACCCCTTAAAAAAACAGTTTTTATGATTTACAAGCAAAAGAAATGTAAAGTTAAAGAAACTGATTTACAATGAAAGGTATTGATTCAATAAGCTCTAATAAGTACAAAAACACAATTAGAAACCACAAATACCAAAGATTACTAAGAAACTCAAAACAACAGTTAACCTATGATTTCAAAGTAAAATGCAATCTAGAATACAACCAACTGATTTTTAGTCTTAATATGAATCAAATATACTAATTAAGCAGGAAAAACACAAAGCCAAGCAATTTTAAGCTAAAAGACAGGTATTGCTCAATTTTGGAAAAAGGACTTACAAAGCCATCCTGCCAAAATCCAATGAACCATGAACATGTACCAATCCTAATGGCTTCCACAAGCCCCTAATACCACTTCCATCCTGTATAAACAGAAATCCATCTTCTTCTTCATCCTTTTCTTTTATTTTTATTTTTTTTATTTTTACCCTATTTAATTCTATTTTTTATTTTTGTATTTTTTTTTTAACTGAAACTCTTTCAAATGATTCACAAGCTCTTAAAAGCTATTGAGAAAGCTTAAATGAACCAAAATATACTCTAAACAACAACTTCCAACAACATTGTAATTAAAAGTTAATTTTCATTAAAAGTACATAAACTGACTTACAACAAGAACTTGAGATTTTTTTATTCAAATAGGACTTAAATACATTAAAACACTTGAAATTACACTTGGACACTGAATCTTACAACTAAACAGGGAATTACATGAAAATGATTGAAGAAAATTACTAATTAACTACCCCTTGTGCCCTGCTGCTTCTCTTTCCTTTTGTAGTGAACCCTTAGGGTTAGTTTGACCTCTTGAGTGATTCCCATCAACATTCAGAGCCATTGGATTGGTCCAAGTCATCTCAGTCTTTAAAATTGATTTTGGCACCAAGTTTGTCAAAGTGGCATGTGGGTTTGCTTGGAGGAATTTGGGATTAATAAATGCATCTTGGAGCTTTGTAGAGTTGGGGGAGACATGGAGTGGTGATTCTTAATTGGAGGTGAGGGGGGAGAAGATGGGGCAGGTTGCTTGTGGAGGTAAAAATGGTGAAAGTCAAAGGTGTTTATCCTTTTGTTTGACTAGGGAAGTAATAAACGGGGAGGGAGTATATTATTAGTGGGATTGGGCCTGGTGATGGTTGGGCCAAGGGAAAAGGCTGGGGTGGTGGTGTTGGATTGGGTGTTTGTTTTATTTTGGGTTAAATAACAAAGAAGGGTCCGTTTGGTATTAAGTATCACAAGGACCAATTTTGCATTTTTCTGAAAATTGAGGGTGGGATTTGGCAATTTTCTGAAATGTTCATAAGGACCATTCATGTTAAATTTCAATCACCAAGGACCATTTTGATAATTTCCAAGTTTTGAAAAATCACAGGGACTATTTTTGCCAAAACTCAAAGTTGAGGGACCAAAATTGTAAATTTTCAAAACTTTCACCCAGGGACCATATGTGATAACTAGTGACTTCCCAAGGACCCATAATGACTTTTCTTCCAAAATTTTCCACCAGGGACCAAATCTGCCAATATCTTAAACTTGAGGGACTATTTTTAACATTTGCCCAAAAATTCATTCAAGGACCAATTTTGACAACTTAGAATATTTTAGGGGCCTTGAATGATAAAACTCCACATTTTGAATATCCAGGGACTAGTTTTGATATTTTATGAAAGTTGGGGGACTGAAACTGCCAATTTTGCAAACTTTGTTCGATTCTTATCTGTTTTTACTCATTTTGCATCCAAAACATATAAAACACAGTTCCTGGAATATTTTCAGTATTTTGATGCTCAATTGAGTATTTTTGGATGTTTTGCAGTTCAGATTTGACCAAAAATGATGAGTGTTTAAGCACTCATCAGCGGCTTAGGTTGAGGTTGTTAACAAGCTTCGGTCTAGGTTGTCTAATTAGAAGGTTAAGACATTATCCATCGGAGGTAGGTTTACGTTATTGAAATCGGTGCTTGGTGCCTCTCCTTTATATCATATGTCTATATTTAAGACTCCTAAAGGTGTGTTAAAAGAAATGGAAGCTATTAGGGGAAAGTTTTTTAACGGTGTGGATCCCAAGGAGAGAAAGATTATTTGGGTTGCTTGGCAGAAACTGTTAGCGTCTAAGAGTCATGGTGGTCTTGGTGTGTCTAGTTTTTACGCTCTTAATCGTGCTCTTTTGCTTAAGTGGGTGTGGCGTTTCTTAACTAATGATGGGTCTCTTTGGTCTAAGGTTATTCAGGGTATTCATGGGGATCGGCTTGACTTACATTCAGGCAAGACATCATCTGTTTGGTCAGCTATTATTCGCGAAGTTCAGTCTCTGAAGGATATCTGTTTCGATTTCATGTCCCATTGCAAGAAGAGAATAGGTGATGGTTGTTCTACTAAATTCTGGCTCGATAAATGGAATTCGGTTGTTTCCTTTTGTGATTAGTTTCCGCGGGTGTATGCTTTAGATTTGGAGAAAGATATTTCGGTTGCTAATAAATTAGGTGGTAGGTCGATTGATGTATCTTTTCGGAGGAGAGTGAGAGATGGGGTTGAACGTCAACAGTGGGAAGCCCTTCTTTCTGCTTTGTCGAATGTTTACCTTTTGCCAAATGCCGACAGATGGTTTTGTGATTTAGCAGGAGATGGGAATTTTCGGGTTAAAGAGGTTCGAAATTTTTTAGACGATTTGGTTCTTCCTTCTTCCCCTGAGGCTACGCGATGGGTGAAGTGGGTGCCTATTAAGACCAATATCTTTGTTTGGAGGGCTCGAAGGGATTGTCTTCCTACTCGATACAATTTGTCCCGTAAAGGAGTAGTGTTGGATTC
This sequence comes from Artemisia argyi, assembly GCA_030686995.1. NCBI lineage: Eukaryota > Viridiplantae > Streptophyta > Magnoliopsida > Asterales > Asteraceae > Artemisia > Artemisia argyi. The sequence continues at coordinate 34,601 of JARVZY010002362.1, read as the reverse complement.
TTTAGTTTGTCCGCTTTGTGAAGGTTCGGTGGAGACGTCTCAGCATGTTTTTTTTTCAATGCCCTATTGTGAGGAGTGTTTTCTTTAGAATTTTTCGATGGTGGGAGCTGGATGGGCAGGATCTAGAGTTATTCTCGGATTGGCAGTCTTGGTTTTTATCCATTTGTATGCCTGATGGTACGAAGGCTTTGTTGGATGGAGTGTTTGCTACTTATTGGTGGTACATGTGGGGCTTCCGTAATAGAACAGTTTTTGATACGTCTGCTCCAAGACGTTCGGTGATATTTGACGAGATTGTGGCTTTATCTTTTAATTGGTGTTCGAGTAGATGTAATAAGTTTTTTACGTGGGAAAGTTAGCTTAAAAACCCCCACTTAATTTCTTTGTAATGTTTTTGTTGCTAGCTTCTTGCTAGTCATTCTATAAAAGTTGTCATTCTAAAAAAAAACTAAATTACCCGAATAAATCAAATATTGGACTGATAAACTAACCTAGTAAAAGGAATGGGAAATGATGCTTCCCTAATTTCAAAGTCTAGAACCTTCCAAAATTTAACAACACCAGGACCACTCATGCCTCTATCACCTTGATGAGAGACAATGACAGATCAAAGTCTGAAACCTTCCCTAATTTCAAGTTCAGCGAGCTGGGAGTGAAGGAATGGGAAATGATGCTTCCTATCTTGCAAAACAAATAAGGAAAAACTGCTTCAAGACTTCTTCGGACTTTAGAGGAAAGCATTGAAGAAATGAGAAATATTGGAGAGTAACTCAAAGCAAAGCCTCTGAAACCAATTCCAGATGTTTTTGGGTCAAAGAAGAGGACGAAGAAGATCGAGTTTGAACCTGAACAATATGTTCCTGCTCTTCATTGTAATAGAACACTTCCAGAAGGTGTCAGGTTCACAGATGGATTGGTCATTGAACAAACAGAACATGGAATCTTCTTCTTCGATATCAACAACGAGCAAGCCTTCCAAAGAGTGGAACAAAGGGTCTGATCTTTACTTGATAACATGATCCAACAACGACCTGATAAGGAAGAGTTCACTCTGAAGAAGGTAAAACTTGAGCAACTAGGATATAAGTTCTGACAGGTTTAGGATAGATTTTGGTATTCCTCTGAGGAATCTGTGTAATGTCTATCAATTTATTTGCTCACTTGCACCGAAAATAACTTGGGCTATTTTTCTATTCAAATAGGGGGGGATTGTTGGGTCGATTCAGAGCGAAAAAGTCTCTTAAGCATAAATTTGAATGAAAAATACCCTAAGTGTATATTGTCCCTGATAAACGGTTACCATGGAGTCATCCTCAAGATGTTCCTCTAAGTCTGAAGAATAAAGACTCGTCATTATCTGAGGCGAAAGTCATAGACTGAAGAAAGGAATCAATACTTGGATGATGGAGTCAGAGTGTGATGACAATAATACTATGTCTCCCTAAGAGATCTTCTCAAACACTGATGCTACAAGAAGACTTAGAGCCTCTAAAGAGCAACTTAGTCTCTGAATTCTGATCGGGAAACTTCTTGAGAAGATAAGTGTAAAAGCACTTATTAAATCTCAAGAAGTACTATAGTTGGTAAAAAGTACAAACAGATGTCAACATTGTTAAGCTGAAAGCATGTCTGTATACATGGTAGGAATAGAAGCTAAAGTACAAAGTGTATTTTAGCTCATCAAAGGTTGACACTTTACTTTTACCTCACGGATATCCACTTTGCACCCGCCTATAAATAGGTCATTGTGAAGTAGGAAAAGTCACCTCTTATATTCAGAGTTAGAACACTTTCAAGAGCTTATTTTCTTCTCCAATCAAAACCAAGTCCTAGAGATTATCTCTATTGGTTAGCATAGTTCTTACTTAAAACATTTAACATAGGTTTCGTGTTTAAGTTTAAGTTTAGTGAGAAGGTCACAAACATACATTGTCATTCAATCTCAAGTATTATTCTGCAAACACTTAGGTATAATTATTTGTGAAATATCAAATATGAATTAAACGTTGAAAAACTTGTTTCTTTACTTAAACATGATTTATTTTCTTTAAAAGTTTATTCATTACATAGTTATTAAGTATGAAACTATGTTAAGTTAACCTGGTAACACTCATCCATACTTTATAAGTAGGATAGATTGTCTTTACAAAGCTTTTACTTTCTTTTATGAAGCTAGCATGCCAAATCATAGATAGGGGTGTTGCTATCTTATAAGAAAAAGTTTAACCATATTTACTTAGGATTTGCAGTTGTAGAGAACTACATGTGAAAATCGAGTTGAGTTTGGGTTGATTTGCTAAGATAAACATATTCGATCTTTATCATTATATCAACTCAAACACAACTTAGTTATTAATGGTATCAAAAAATTAACCGCACATGCATGATACGTATAACCAAAAATTAACCCCACATGCGTGATATGTATAACCTTGTATGACATAAGTAATTTGTTTAACTAAGTATGATATTTTTCTATCTTGTGCTTTAGGGGCACAAGATAAAAAGGTAAAAGAACATAAACAGAACTCAGAAACCCACAAAAATATACATTTTTTATAAGTCTAGAGTTTTTTGTTTTTTTGTTTTTTTTTTGTTTTTTTTTTTTTTTTTTGCATTCTTAACAAGATAGAAAAAACCCAACTTAAGTATGCCAAGTGATATGTTGGATTGATACAATGGCTAGTGCTGAACAATACCGACCGACGCCCGACGACCGATCGACTCCCAACTCGGACCGACACCGACCGACACAAACCGACATTAACTCAGGTCGGGACTCAGTTTAGGTTTTCAGCCTTGTCGGGAGTCGGGATTACCCGAGAAAACACAAAGAATACCATACAAATCGGTTCATTTCGGGACTCGGGTCGGGATCCGGGATTACCGGAACTAGAATCGGGTCAGGATTCGATTAGGATTTTCAGCCTTGTCGATTTCGAGACTTGTCCGGATCGAGTCGGGACGGGTCGGTTTCGGCACGATGCTCAGCCCTAACAATGGCTAAGAATTAAGTTGTTTAGGTCTAAAAATTATACACTAATACAATATACAATGGTTGATGAATATAAATTTAAATCAATATCTCTTTGTTTGAAATACAAAATTCATATTTTTTTTTACCAAGTAACTACATACTTAATAACCACCACTCATAATTTATGGTTCAGCCATTAAGTGTGTGGTTTCGGCTAGAAGTGAGTATTGGCTAAAACAAAACCGAACTGAAGAGGTTTTTGCTTTCTATAAATTGTTCGGTTTCATTTATTTTAGGTTCGGTTTTTCAGTTTTTATTTCGTTTATCGCGGTTTGATCTTTCAATGTTCGAATTTCTAATGTAACATAAAATAACTTTTTCAAGTTTGAAGAAAAAAACACAAAATAATAACAACAACAAACTATTAATCATAAAAATGTTATGTAAGAGAATTGTTTACGCACACCCCTAGTTTCGGCCATCAAAATTCAGCTACATGTATCATTGATTCCATCAATCAGTTAACTTTCACACCCCTTTCAATTTAATCGAAACACACCTTTGTGAGCATCCATAAATTCTTCCTCAAATACTTTAATAGTCCAATCCAAACACGGCAATGGGGAGCTAAAAAAAAATTATTGAGAGGGTCGAAACAATTTTTTTTCGGGAAAAACATTAAATAGGAGGGTCGAGATGGAAAAAAATAAAATTTTAACACATGAAATTAAGAAAAAAATATACTAACGGTCTTAGGCTTAGAGGGACCGGGACCCTTTCCGATCCCTTAATAGATCCGCCCATTCAAACACCATAATTTGTTTGTGCGAATTTGTGCCGAACTGAGTTAGATGGTGCTATTTCCATCCATGAGTTTTTCCAATATTCTTCTTGAGCTGCATTTTGATTGATAATCGTGATTTTCATGATCATTTTGGTACCGAGTTAGTCAAGTTAACTTTTTTCATTCAAACAAGTTTCTCCCCAAAACGTGTTTATGTTACGTCGTCTTCCCTATCGCTACAGTAAGTGGTGCAACTAACACGATTAAATAAGATCTAAACTAGGGTTGAAATTAGAATATTTCAATTAAAAATATGCATGAACGTACCAAGTAGCCACTTCATAAATTCCGCCGACACGCGTAAGAAACCGCAAATCCCGCGGGCCCACTCGCTGCCGCCTCCCGCTTTCCCAACACCTCACCAAAGTAACACCTTCAAATTAGAATAGTTCACAAAATGGTACCTAAATTATACACAATCTTTACTTTTAGTCTACTAATACCTATGTTTACTAATTCTGGGTAGCTACTTTATAACTTCCTTCGATATCATTAGACCGACCCCATCCGTTAGATAGATAATGTGAAAACATTTACGACATTTCATAGATACACGCTTAGAATTCATCTTGTATATTCAAACTCTACTGAATTGCATCGAATCAGTATGTTCTTATTCTCTTATGTTTTTGTACACTATAATATTGAAGTCGATGCGATAACGTAGGTTTTGTTGAGAAAATTATGAAATATCGTTGCGGTACACTCCTTGCTCTAATGGATTAACCGATAACCTGACTTGAATCTGTATCGCATGATCTTGTAACACATTTGGTCCCATGTTATAGCAATTAGTTGTCAAATACGGGGCTTGTTAATGCTAGTCACGCTAACCTTTATTTAAATTTTGGACACTCAGTTAATATCTCACAATGACATCGCTAGTTGTGATGGAAAATGATATCCAACGCGTATTGTTTTTAAGTTTAAACAGGTTGATCTGAAGCAAGAATATGATTCGGTCTTATACTGCAATGTTCTAAGCACGAGTTATTTATACTTTTATACTCCGATCCGAATATCTGATACAGCATTATCAATTCGTAATAAAAAATACACTACATCAAAACCTCACCTGAAATGCATCTTTTAACACTCGCACTAAACTTTTATTTCATAATTACTCGTATATCAAAATTCAATATACATCTTAGATCAGAGCCGATGTATCGTAACCATGTCGACTGATTTGTAATCAAATTTTAAGCGGGCCCGGTGACTTTTTAATCCAAACCTTCTAGGAAAGTAGCTAACGAATGAATACCATTTAGACAACTAGAATCTTAATTGAAAGTAACGTTAACGTTATCTTCATGGTTTTGGTATTGCCAATACAATTTCTTTTTTGTTCAAAAAAAGAATACAATTTCTTTTAATATAGAGCCAACATATAAGATCAAATATTGCAATGAGCATAAATATTTTGTTAGTATTTATCTTACTTCATCAAAATCATGAAAAGGACTATCAAAAACTACTTACAAAACCAATCAACTAAAAAGAGAAATTATTCCATATTTCCCTTTTAATTTAACCTTTTTAACATTATAAAAAAAACACAAAGCTTAAACTTCTAATGTTGGAGGAGCTAGATTAAGATCAAGGTTAATCTCATGTTTCGAATAACTCGTATCATCTCGCGAGTTATAATCCACTCCAGACGACAAAGAGCCAGATTCACTGTGGGCCCCACCACCATATCCACCGTCAAAACATTGTTGTTGTTCCATTTGATAGATCGGGTACGGAAAAAACATAACTGGCTGCGCGTGTGGTACAACCGCGACACATTTCATAAGATCAAGCTCAACTGGCGCGTGTACTTCACTCTCCCGGGTTAATGAATCCAAAGTACTACTATGATGACTATTCTGAATTGCAACCGTGACGTCATCGAATGAGGGTGGAAAGTTTATCTTTGCTTTGGAGCCGCGGAAGTTGATAGCAGCCGCGTCATATGCGCGTGCTGCTGCTTCCGCGGTATCGAAAGTACCTAACCAGACACGGGTTTTAGTACCCGGGTCACGGATTTCTGCGGCGTAACGGCCCCATGGACGCTTTCTTACGCCGCGGTAATGGACTTCGTTAACGGTTGAGGCTGTTAATGGTTTGGTGGTGGTTTGGTTTTTCATCACCATTGTTAGATGTTAAAAGTATTTGGTGTGTGTAATAACGGTAGGGTGGGTATGGAACAAATGAGGTTTGGGTTGTTTATATAGGCGTGTTTGAGATTTCAAAATAAATATACTTTAAGGATAGGTGAAAGTCAAGTATTATTACAAAATTTAACGAAAAATCTATGTAACTAATAAGGGAGTAATGTTTTTATTTGAAAGACAACGTATCGTGAGATCAGTGTCACGTCAGGTATAACTTTTTCACCTTAACTCATCAAAAAATACATGTCACAATAACTCACATTAACTCAACTTTAATTTAAATATTTTCAAAGTCAACCTTAAACTAAAACTAATATTTTATTTAATAACTAACATAAATATTTACAAAACACAAATTACATTAACTATTATACTTAAACTAGCAGGGTACCCGCGTGATGCTGCGGCGGGTACCCTGTGACTATATTTTCTGATAATGTGATGTTATGCGATCATACTTTTATTAAACAATTAATTTACAAATAATAATAATTTTTGTTAAGGCACTGATATAATTTCATCTCATGTTAACCGAAGATACCACAAACAAAATCTTGATTCGTTCCTTTAGCATAATCACCCTTCGTCAATTTTGGAGCTGACCAACCCAGTTCGACCTTCATTCCTCGGTTGGCACAGCGGCGACCGAACACTGCGGGCAGCCTAATGGATTAATTTTTACGTGTTTGGCTTAGTGGCTTTATTAGATTGTACATTGTTGTTGTTAAATGATTGTATAATTTGGTGAAGAGATGAATTAAATAGTGTATTAATTGTGTGTGTTAAATAGTGTTTATTAGTTGTATTTGTGCTTCAAATAGTTTGTACATTGTGTTTTATTAATTATACATTTTATCAAATGGGTGTTTATGCATAATTTAATTGTACATATAGTTTAATTAGTTGTATTTACTTAAAATCTTTACATGGAAATCTTAAAAATTTGGAAGAGAGAGGGTGCTAAATGTTTTATGAGTAGGTAGATACGAATTACATTAAACATTAAACTTAAAACACGAACTACATTAAACAAGAATTACATTAAATATAAAAAGTACGATGAAATGAAAATACATTAAACATCTAAATGAAACTACGAATTAAAAAAATAAATCATCTGAGACAAAGCACTCGTCACTCGAAAATGACGACTCTGATTGAATAGGGCCTAACATCATGGCCTAGCGGTATTGTGCTTCTCTGTTTACCCGCTCCGTACTAGCATCTTCCCGAGCCCTACGAGCAGCTACCTCATGTTCTTCGGCTTCTTCATACTCTCTCAAGACTTGCAAATCTTGCTCCAGGAGTTCTTCATCAGTCAACCCAAATCTTGCCGGTGAAAAAGCTTTATGAGCAACGCTATGGTGGGAAAAGCTTCAAATATGTTCACGTGTGGGAGGTTTTGAGAAACCAACCTATATGGCTAATTTATGGTTAACGGTATTGTATGATTTAGTATCGTTTTTAACTATTTCCATATCGTTATCAATATGTTGTACTGTTAAAATGCTTAACGGCTAGTTTGAATCTGAATAAAATGCCTAACGGCTAGTTTTCGTTACAATATCCTCTAACGGCTAGTTTGCCCTATAAATGCCACTTTAACAAGACTTCATATTCTCACACATACACTATGGCTAACGAACCTGCTGAGGTGCAAAGGAGTATCCTAACCCGATTACGAAATGAACAAGAAAAAGAGCCCAGGCTGATTAACAATTTGCTAGGTGAGATAACTCGTAATATGTTGCAGAAGGATAAACGTGCTCCAGAGATCGAAAGGTTGCGCGCGCTGCCTCAAGACCATCCAGCTATTAGGGTCGGTCTAGAAACTCTATTAAGAAACGATGAAACAGATCTGCAACTTCATGTCACCTTGAAAATGGTTAGGGAACAAGTGTTGCAAGTGTGGGAAGAGAAGTCAGAGCTCATCGACAATTACAAATCTATATAAAAGCTTCATGAGTATCGTTGGATGATTTACTTCGTATCGTTTTGTAATTTTTGGTTTGAATTTTAAATCAAAGGGGGTGTTTTGTAATTTTTGGTTTTTGGAATTCAAATAATATAAAAGTTTACATGGGCCAAAGGGTTTTTTTTTTTTTTTTTTTTTTTTTTTTTTAATTCAACATTCAAGCTTAACGCTGTGTTAAGCAAATCACTCAGCACGTTAACGTGCATATGACGCAGACCCATGGAACAATAATGCACCTTTTAACACATCGAGTTAACCTATAACTCATCCACTCATGTTACCTTACCGTTTGCTCTTAGAAATAGTTTTTTTTCCTTGTGTTTTAGGGGCACGAGATTAAAATGCAAAAAAAAAAAAAAAAAAACATGAAAGAATTTAGAAACTCATAAAAAAAATTGACTCATGGTTTCTGTTAATACAAATATCGCCTAAAAACGTTATTTATATTTTACGATCTTTGCTAAGTTTTATTAATGACAAAGTATGAACTTTAGCTAAAAGTAAATTATCACTTTAAGTGTTTAAGTCTTGTTTAACTAATGTTTACATTTTCCTTTAAACTAAACATGGGTTTTATTTCTTAAAATAGAAATAGTCACATCACATTTATGGCAAGTTTTGTCATCATGCATTTATGAAAAGAAATGTGTTTGACTTGCTTTGAGGTTGCTTACAAGTTTTGTGTTTAACTTGATTTAAGTGATGTGACATTGTTTGGTTGCTAGGAGTTATGAGACAAGACCTTGTTTGGTTTGAAGAGTTATTGCAAAAACCTACTGCAGACCCGGCGGTACCCTGGGGGTACACGGGCGGAACCCATATGAAGGTTCCGCCTGATCCGCCAAGCATGCAGTATGATGTGCTATAAATACCAAGCCATAACTTGATTTTTGGCCAACTCTTTTAGGACATATATTCACACTCTCTCTCAACTAACTCAGTAACCTTTTGATTTGTGATTCTCTTATGTAGCAAGGAACTTCACAAGATCATTCAAGAAGTTACAAGCTTCAACTCTAAAGTTGCAAGTCTTGATATCTTGGTCATGTATAAGCTTTGGTAGTTTATACTTCATGTGTGTCATGTATGTAGAAGTTATAAGTTAGTATTTTAGGCCTCAAAATACAAAGAGTGTTGGGAGTTGTTGTACCCTAGTAAAAGAACTAACGGGAGTGGTTGTACCCTTGGTAAAGAACTCGACATCTAGCTTTGTGTCGGTAAAAGTGTAAGCGACGAATGGGAGTGGTTGTACCCTTGTAAAAGAACTCGACATCTAGCTTAGTGTCGGTAAAAGTGTAAGCGACGTTGTAAAGGTTTTCTCCGCCGGTGAAAGGAGCTTGTTGATTAGTGCTTATAACTCTCGAGTTGGAAACTCGGGGCGTGGATGTAGGGCAAGGAAAAAGAGTCCTTGTAGCCGAACCATGATAAACAATCGTGTTGTGGTTTGATCGTTTCTTTCTTTATCTTTGCTTATTACATGTTGTCTTTTAGTTACAATTGATAATCACATATAAAGCTTTCCAAAAGAATTAAAACAAGTATAGTTGTACTTATATCTTGAAACAAATGTAAAACTTTTCAAAGAACTAAAACAAGCAAAGTTAGGATTATCACAAGTAAAGCTTTTCAAAGTATGAAACAAGTAAAGTTAGAATTGTTATTCACATGAAAAGCTTTTCAAAGAATCAAACATATAAAGTTATGTTTATATCTTTAAGCAAACGTAAGGTTTCTAAAAGGATATTTAAGCTAAATAAGAAACGAAAAAGCGGTAAACTATTCAACCCCCCTTCTAGTTTTCCACAATTGGTATCAGAGCTACGTTACTCAAGATCTTTAAAATAGAATGTATTTTAAAACTTGAATCGATCCATGGATTTTGAAAATCTCAAAGAAGGGCAACCTATTCAAAACCCACCGCTATTTGAAAAAGAAAACTTACTTGAGTGGAAAAGTAATTTTGAAAAATATGTGAAATCAATTGATCAAGATCTTTGGCATACTAATTCTTTTGGTGATCTCAAACCAAAGAAAACAAGTTTTAGAAAACCAAGATAACTATCTTAAACTTGATAAAAATACTAAAGCTAAAACAATGATTTATAAAGCTTTAGTACCAAATATAAAAGAATGTATTTTTGTCAAATGACTAATGATATTTGGAAAAATATGTTAAACTTTCATCAAAGAATATGTCAAGTCAAAGATGATCAATGTGATCTTACATATGAATTAGAAGTGTTAGAAAAACTAATTGATAGACACTTAGTAGAAGTTAATACATGTGCTACTAGTTTAAATGTTTTTAATGAAGGTACAAGTGAAGATGATTACTCATGTCATGCTCGTAATAGACTTACTTGTGATTCATGGAATAACACGTATGAAGATGATGCCAATCATCCGGTTTGTGATTCTAAACTAGATAAAACATCAAGCAAGGTACACTTTGAAACCAAACACTTTTGCTTTGACAAATTTATCCTAGAGTTTTCTAAACTAGAAAATGAGTCTAAAACGTTTATGCAACATGGACCTAAAAACTATCTTCAAGAAAGAATCTTCAAAATCTTTTAAGAAAATCTTTGAAAAGGAAATCTTGTTAGAAGATAAAATGTCAAGAATTGAGAGTAATGTTGAAATTAATCTAGAATGTATATTATGTCTAGATTACAAACATGAGATTAAAATGCAAAATGAGAAAGGAAAAATTATTAGTTAAATTTGATGAAAGCTCAAAATCTTTTGAAAGATTGTTGAGGAGTCAAAGGTTGTTTAAAGATAAAACCGGATTAGGACTTAACTCAAAAGCACCATTAACTAATAAAACAAAAGCAAGTAAAATTTGTCTAACCTAGAAGAGAGACTTAGAGATAATTCTATCTCTAATAGAAACTCATGATAGAAGAATTAAGATTATCATGCTCTATGCTTTTATATGATTGTCTAACCTTCTTGGATACATGAGTAATTGAGTTTCTAAGCGTGTCGTCAAACCAAGACTCTACGCGTTGTGTTTTTCCTCTTGATAGCATCTCTATGCAATTTAAAAGGTACACATTACTTAAACTTGACTTTAATAGTCTCTTGCTTCTAAGCATTATGTGTTAGAATATGTGTTATTAGTAATACTCTAAAAGTGTTTACTTGCTATTTAGTAATAACTAGGATTAGATTCTATGCAACAAGGAAATTCGTCTTTAGTACTAGTAGGAGATATAAGGTGCTTTAGTTCTTTAACCATCAAGAGATAAACACGAGAAACTCTTGAGTGAGTCTCACTCAACTCTTGCTTACAAGTGAGCTAACTAAGAATTTCCTAAGTGTTAAAATGTCTAACACTTTTGTGATGCTTGCAAAATAAACCTTTGTTAAATAACATTCTCAAACACCATACTTTGAGTCTTAAATTGTGTTTTTCTTCAATCACTCCTTTATGATAATCTCACATAAAACACACAAGGTGAAATAAATCACATTAGCATATATTAGGATGTGTGAAAGAAAATAAGTTTTCAACATCTAGGATTTACACATCAAATGTGACACATAGTCTAATGATGTTGTACCTCTTGGACTTTAAAAAAAATAAATAGAGTTCATAGTGTCCTAAGTAAGAAAACCCAAAGAGTCGAGGAGTCGTTAAATATGACATTTAACGAGTGATCTCCTACTTCTATGATATCATCTTTGGTAGATGATAACTTAGTCGAAAGTCCAATGATGGCAAGACAAGCATGGAGTAAAAGTACAAAACAACATCTTCTCACCTTGAGTTAAACATTGAATCAAGCAAAATTGACATTAGCTATAAAACTTGATTTAGAGGTCATAGTTGTGTCTAAACAAGTTCAACAAAAACAATTTTTTTTTAGAATAAAACAACTAATGAAACGAAATTGATATTTCAAAGTAATCAAGTGAGTATAGTGTCAATGTTTGAAAGACCTCTTGATAATAAGAGCAAGCCACAAAAGCAAGGGATTTTAACTTAAAGACATTCCTAGTTGCTCTCTTGTTCTCAATGGTTAAGTTATTGATGACTTATCGAGAATGAGATTAGTAAATCCGTAGGTAAAACTAAATGTAGAGAAATGTTTGAAAGACTACTTGTTCTCATAACAATTAGATCCAACATTATGTTTAGTTTTTGTCTATGTGCTCGTGTTAAAGAAGATCCTAAAACAACTCTCTAGTTGAACCTATTTGGATACATCATTAAGTACTACACAACTCAAATTATGGTCTCCCAAAAGAACGGGAATAGAAACCATAGTGTTTGACAAATGGAATTATGTCGGTAATAAGTTGATAAGAAAAGCTCAAGTGGTACTTGTACTTTTATGCTTACTTACCCAATGATTCTCCAAAACGCGTATGACTCTCAAATTAGTATCGAATGGAGAAGCACATCAACAAGCTCCGCTTGAACAAGCAAACTCGCATCAACAACGGAATTCATCTTATCAACATTGCTATACCTTCAACAAAGGAAGCATCGACCTCAGCGACAATTCAATCCATTATGTTTTTTATTGACATATTGTGATCCATCATCATCGCCTTGGTAAGATTGTTCATTGAGGAACGTCTTAACTAAGAAAGTCTTCTACGTTAACTATTTCATCATCACGTTATCAAAATCTCTTGAATGAAAAGCATTCATCATCCCTAGGCTTAGTCAAGGACTCATAAGACCTAAAACCATAGTTTTGAACATTAGGATAAAACCACAAAAATCAAAACAATTTCTTTTGAGTTTTTCCCTGCAGAACCCACGGAACCTTCAGACTATACGGGCGGAACCCATTTTTTGGTTCCGCCTGGTCCGCCAAACCTCAGAATGTTTTAAACTCTTTATTTCAAAGCCAAACACCCTATTAAGTCTTAACAAAAACTAACAAACAGCATCACCCTCTCTAAAACACATATCCTCACGAATTTTAGGGCTTCTAATCCAATCTCTTCCAATCCAACTAACTTTGTAAGTATTCTAATCACAATTACATTTTTAATTTAATCATAACATTTTTGCTTACAATCATTAACTAGAATCTTAGGGCTTTTGCATAAAACTTCATGATTCATGAAAAACTTGGTGGCTAGTCAATTATGTATTTCATTAAGTTAAGAAATGTATCTTTTCATTGTTACCTTGATTTACCAAACACACCAAGAGCATTATTTTTCTAATTGCAACATGATTCATCACCACATTGTTAAAACAAATGAAAAACATCATTTAAACATCACTTGCATACTATCTCTTGAATGCTAAAGGGGATACATAACTAATATGTATTTTCGGGTACATTCAATCGAAGACACATTCAATTAGGAGAGTGTTGGTTATCTTTTGTTTTTACAACAAAATTTTCATAACAAAACGATTTGGGAATCAAAATGAGTCAAGATAACCATGTCTTCACATTGTCTTGCATATAAGAATATATTAGAACATCCTCGTTGTTAAAAGTCATTAACATACAATTTTATGTTTTCTAGGAATCAACATGCCTCCCGCAAACAAATTCGATCACAAAGAAACCCTTAAATACATGCCCAAACACCATATGACCAAAGGTCTCAACCCGGTTCTAGTAGAAACCTTTAAGGCATTAGAAAAACGCTATGTTCACGAAGGTAGAACCATTGATCCATCCTTTCTAGAAGGAACATCTATTCGCCAAAACTTTGCCGCAATTCACTTTGATTGTCTCCTTGATATAGATGAGCCCATTTGTCCTAGGTTCATCTTGGAATTTTATGCAACCGTAAACCTTTCCTCATGTGCCGGTAGTAGGATCTCATTAAACTTCACAACCAATCAAATATCACATGATATAGATTTAAAAGACTTAGCTATAATTCTTGGTGTACCAAATGAGGGAACTTGCCTCTACACGGATAAGTGGCCCATTTCAAGTCTTGGTACTATTGAACGTTTTTATCCATACGATACACCTCTTGCTAGTAAGGAAACTATTAAGGAACACCTCTTTGTTAGAACCTCTACCACTAGGGTGAACCGTTCGGGGAATACTATAGATAAGGATCCTTTTGGTATGGAGCTCAATGAGCTTAAACCGCAATTTAAGAAATGGGAAGAAATTCTTAGGGCTAACGTCATAAGTACCATAGGAAATAGAGATCACATCAACACATGTCTTTGTTATATGCTCTATAGCATTTCAACCGGTCAACCCTTCAACTTAGCCTACTACCTAGCCAAAAGGATGGCCGACATATCCTTAGTTGGAACAGCCGCTCTTCCCTATGGTATGCTTCTTACACGCCTCTTTAGAGGAATCTCACCCATTTCTTCTAACGAAGATGGAATACGCCTTGACTATTTTCTAGTTCCTCACACCTTCGTTCCCCTAAGTGATAAACGAGTTTTCAAAAATAAGGGCAAACGTACTCGATCACCTACTCCATCTTCATCATCATCCGGCATGAGCGACGATGATAAACTACCAAACTCTAAGTTACCTCCTTTAGAATACCTTCAAGCTCTCCCCATCATTGACAATGCTTCCGAAGAATTCAAGCAAACCAAAGGAATGTTCAAGTGTTTTGGAAGATACCTAAACAAGCTCAAAAAGAAGATTGACCGGTTGTGAGAAGATTAAGGAGCGTTTGGCTTATGAGTGCTTTAGAAGCCTCTTTGTGTTAAAACTATGTTAATTATGTGTTTTTCACTTTCATGGTTTATTATGTTGATTGGATTATGTTTGTATGAAATTTTATGCATAATGACAATGTTTAAGGTGTTTGTCATTTTTTTTATGCTTATGGGAATTCTTACTAAGTATAGTGTAATCCTCGACCTCAAGGTCAAAATCCCATGATTGGTATGTTTACATATCTAATTTTTGCATTGCCTAACCAGTAATACCTTATCTTTTTGATTTTAGGAATTTTCGAAAATTTTGAAAATCGTCTCGCGGGTAAAAAACGCGGACTGTAAACTTTTTCAGCCCTGGCGGATCTGGCGGTACCCAAAATTGGGGTCCGCCAGTGTGTTTTCTGGGAATTCCAGAAATGGCCCAACGGACCAGGCGGTACCCTCAAATGGGTTCCGCCAGTGTCTTCTGAGAGATCCGCCAGTCACCTGCAGAAAATTTTTGCTATTTTTTAAGTTCATAACTTGTAAAGTGTCAAATCATTATCCTAAGTGAGAAACATCTTTCATTTACAACAACAACCATATTGGAACAAACCTCACTCACTAAAACAATTAGTAAGACACTTCCCGCCAAAATTCAAATTCAAAACATAACTAACCAAAGGAACCCTTTTAAAGGATCCTTCAAACCTTTGATACATTTTCTACCAAACCACTTCCCATGATCACAAAGCATTGAGTGCTTAGGTCTTTCACTCCATCCTATTCATTGGATTGACCTCAAATGATGTGACATGGTCATGAAAATCATTTGACACCTCAATCTTAGAATAGTAAAACATCAAATCCAAACACTATTTCAACACTTTTCTCATCCTATAAAATTGAAAGCTTCACAACAATTCAAATCACACCATCACCATCAAGACTTCTCCCCTCAAACATCAAAACCAAAACCTTTGAAATGACCAAATCCTACACCTCATCCGAGTCATCAAAATCATGTGCTAAAACCACTAGGATTAGTGTGAAACCTTGTTGCTTCAACAAAACCACAAAGTCAAGCTCATCATCATCAAGTGATGCCTCACTTAATATCTCCTCACCTATCCAAGATTTTCTTAACCTTACTACCTCAACTACATCCTCAACACATTGTAATACCAATGTGATAACTATTCAAGATTTACTTAATCTTGCTACTCCACCACCTTCTCCACCACTTTGGAACTCAAACCTAGCAATTAACCCATCATCAAGTAAACCTTCGAGTGTGTCAACTTCATCTTCTCAACAAGCTTTTAAATCAAAAACTCCTTCACCTCAATCACCAACACCTACACCAATGGAACTTTTCCATACACCACCAACATCACCAACACCCAATTTGGAAACTTTTGATGATCTATCATCAAGTCCACAATCTTTCTCACTTTTTGATACCGTTGCTCAAATGGAAACCCAACAACAACCTAGTGAGCAACTTAATGATGAACCCCATTACCCATCTACGGTAGAACGGTTGGCTTACCGTTATGCTAGACCATCCATTTTTCCAAATGATCAAGGTCATACCCACCAAAAATCATTTGTGTTTCACCCAATTTTCAAAGACCTTCATGGCAATCCTTCCGGCGAATCAAGCTTCCGCCATTTTGTTCAAAATCAACAACCACAACCACAACAACAACCACCACAACAACAAAATTCCCAAAATTTTGAAACTCTACTTTCTTCTTATAAGAAAATAGAAACATCCATATGGGAAAAACCTCCAAACATGAATGAGGAAATAAGTACTCATTTAGCCCACCTAAATGCCTTCAAACGAATGGTTGACTCTCAAATCAACCATGTTATGGAATTTCATACGGCATTAGACTCAACAAGTGAAGGAAGCAAACACACCTCTCAACCATCCACATTTGCTCCTTCAAGTTCAAACCATCCACCACCAACAAATCAAACCATCCATCCACCACCATCATTCCCCCGCCATGATTGCGGACATTGCGAGAGAACCGCTCACATTAGTGAAAGATTTCGAACGGAACTTCGTGAGTTATCCAAAGAAATGAGGTTTATTCTAAACCACATTTTGGATCATCTACAATCCTTGTCTAACCCACCTCAACCTTAGAGTCTCCAAAATGAAACAAAACCATTTCTCTTGGAAAATATCCCCCATTTTAACCAACAAACCAAAACCAAGACACCACCTCACCTCTTAAAATAAAAGCCGCTACAACCCTCAACCTACATTTTCATCCTTAAACAACCCCATCCTTGTTTTCGGAAAATGTTTCTCATTAAGGAAAATGATGATTTCCTTGTATCATTTTATGGTCTTAGTTTAGTTTTAGTGTTTCTTTGTTTTTAAAAGTAGGATGTTGTCATCTTAATTTCGTGTCTTTGACTCTCTAAGAGTCAAAATTTTACAATTTAATAAAATTCATTCTACAACAAGGTTTAAATTGTTTGGTGACTATCTAGGTATGATGTGTGAACTATACCTTGCTATGATACTATACATAAATCTTGTGACTTAGAAACTAAGCTCTCTTTTTGTAGGTTCATTATCCATGTCTTCCTTCCTTGAAACTCCATTTAGGGGAGTAGCAATCAAGGGGGAGCATGAGTCTTGCTTTATTCCGCTTCGCAACTCTTAGTTGTGTTTTAAACATGACATGCTTTCATGACTTATCTTGTGCGGAAACTAACTTTTCTTTTGTAGGTTCAAAATCCATGTCTCCTCTCTTGGCACTCCATTTAGGGGGAGTATCGACCAAGGGGGAGCATGGCCATTATTCCGCTTCGCTTCTCTACTTTTTGTTTCGACAAAAAGGGGGAGAATTTATATTAAACTTGTTCAACTTTTGATATTTCCGCTTCGCTAACTCTTTGCTAAAACAAGTTTTAATACTAACTTTATAAGACTTAACACTAAATCTTATGGCTTACTTTTAAATAAAGTTTATGTTTTGTCATCAACAAAAAGGGGGAGATTGTTAATACAAATATCGCCTAAAAACGTTATTTATATTTTACGATCTTTGCTAAGTTTTGTTAATGACAAAGTATGAACTTTAGCTAAAAGTAAATTATCACTTTAAGTGTTTAAGTCTTGTTTAACTAATGTTTACATTTCCCTTTAAACTAAACATGGGTTTTATTTCTTAAAATAGAAATAATCACATCACATTTATGGCAAGTTTTGTCATCATGCATTTATGGAAAGAAATGTGTTTGACTTGCTTTGAGGTTGCTTACAAGTTTTGTGTTTGACTTGATTTAAGTGATGTGACATTGTTTGGTTGCTAGGAGTTATGAGACAAGACCTTGTTTGGTTTGAAGAGTTATTGCAAAAACCTACTGCAGACCCGGCGGTACCCTGGGGGTACACGGGCGGAACCCATATGAGAGTTCCGCCTGATCCGCCAAGCATGCAGTATGATGTGCTATAAATACCAAGCCATAACTTGATTTTTGGCCAACTCTTTTAGGACATATATTCACACTCTCTCTCAACTAACTCAGTAACCTTTTGATTTGTGATTCTCTTATGTAGCAAGGAACTTCACAAGATCATTCAAGAAGTTACAAGCTTCAACTCTAAAGTTGCAAGTCTTGATAGCTTGGTCATGTATAAGCTTTGGTAGTTTATACTTCATGTGTGTCATGTATGTAGAAGTTATAGGTTAGTATTTTAGGCCTCAAAATACAAAGAGTGTTGGGAGTTGTTGTACCCTAGTAAAAAAACTAACGGGAGTGGTTGTACCCTTGGTAAAGAACTCGACATCTAGCTTTGTGTCGGTAAAAGTGTAAGCGACGAATGAGAGTGGTTGTACCCTTGTAAAAGAACTCGACATCTAGCTTAGTGTCGATAAAAGTGTAAGCGACGTTGTAAAAGTTTTCTCCGCCGGTGAAAGGAGCTTGTTGATTAGTGCTTATAACTCTCGAGTTGGAAACTCGGGGCGTGGATGTAGGGCAAGGAAAAAGAGTCCTTGTAGCCGAACCACGATAAACAATCGTGTTGTGGTTTGATCGTTTCTTTCTTTATCTTTACTTATTACATGTTGTCTTTTAGTTACAATTGCTAATCACATATAAAGCTTTCCAAAAAGAATTAAAACAAGTATAGTTGTACTTATATCTTGAAACAAATGTAAAACTTTTCAAAGAACTAAAACAAGCAAAGTTAGGATCATCACAAGTAAAGCTTTTCAAAGTATGAAACAAGTACAGTTAGAATTGTTATTCACATGAAAAGCTTTTCAAAGAATCAAACATATAAAGTTATGTTTATATCTTTAAGCAAACGTAAGGTTTCTAAAAGGATATTTAAGCTAAATAAGAAACGAAAAAGCGGTAAACTATTCAACCCCTTATAGTTTTCCACAGTTTCATTAAAAAAAGTATTTTTTTGAGTCTCTAAAGGGCCCGTTTGGTAGGATGTACTTTATAGGTTTTGACTCAAAGATGAGTTAAAACCCTTGTTTGTTATGAATCATGGGTTGTTAAGTTTGTTGTCTGCCATTAACTTAGCTTTTGTGTTGTCTGTAAATTATGAGTAAAAATGCAGTCAACAAAGGATGCACTGGAAATCAAATAACTTAGTTACAAATCTACCATTGATATGGCTTTCATTATTAGCTGCAAATTTTCATCCATTACAACAAAACCTAAAAACTACATAAACATAACCTACAAACTACAAACAACAAACAACACAAGGAAATACACAAACATAACCTATAAACTACATTTTCATCACAATTAGAACCACCACAATGCAAACAATCATAATATTCCAAAACCTACAAATTTTTTGGCTTTGTTCAAACTTAAATATCAACCTATCACGCTCAATTTGAAGCCTTTCCAACTAATCTTCAACCCTTAAATGCTCAACATACTCATCCCTTTCACCCAGATTTTGAGTGACATACAATTCAAACATCTAATACTTATACCATTGATTGTAAACCTCAAAATCAATCCAAAAAAAAATCATTACATTTCTTCTTACCAACAGTCTGACAATTAAAAGAATTTAATAAACCCTAAAATTAAGAAAATTTGGGGATTGAAAACAATTATAATAATTTACTACATTCGAATTGTGATAGTTTAGACAAATCTGTCCATGGAACACATTTAACCAAAGGAATCCACATTTACAATGTGCTGGTAGCTCTCTATGACGAAAAGAAGATGATCTAGACATTCTTGATCATTGGAATTGATTTATTTGAGTATGGATCGAGTGATTCGAATTGGTGATGTGTGAAGTAAAAAATTAAGGTTCGTGTGTTAATGAGGAAAAAGGGGGAAAACGGTAATATAACTATGGGTTGGATTGAGTTAATAAACATCGGGTCAAGCATAACGGGTCAATCCATGCCAACGTGGTATTAATATTTATTAAAAAAAAATAATAATAAATAATAAAAAGATAGCCACATGGAAACAACCGTCTGGTAGCAATTTCGGTAACTCAAAGTTTTTCGTCGGTACAGTATGCAAAATGAGATTAGAGAATAAGTACATTAAGCATAAAGACTTTACTCAAACATAAAACGTAAAATAGGGACATACTATTGAACTAAGATTGTAGTATATGTAATATCTTAAAACTGTGTGCTACCTTTAGAGGGTCGTCTCTAAAAGAGTGTGAGTGGGTGTTATTGAACACGGTCTTACTTTACAAATGCCACAAAAATTCATACATTTTATTATTATATATATACAACGCTACATATGTGTCTAAATTAGCTTACGTTTGCATCACTTTAACGCATCACGTCTAGAAATTTGAAGATCTGTAACCATTTACGTTTTGTTATGAATTTTCGAACATGTACAATGTTTTTTTTTGTAACGGACCCGGTTCACGTAATGACACCGGAGGGCAAAATTCAGAAGTCACTCTTTTACTTGTTAACCTTTTGTTATATAGCTAGTCATTTACGTACGTTGATTACTTGCACAGTTTGTAAAAGAGGGACACGTATTAGGAATTTAGTAGAGTCGTACAATCGGTCATTTGCATTATATAGTTTGAGAATTTAAATTTTATTTTTATTTATTTATTTATTTATTTGTTTTTTTAGTCCGAAAGTGGACCATCTTTCTATTTTTGGCTATTTAAGAAATTCTTTAAATTTTATTAGAAAATTTTAGGCATAGTTATCAGGATCCCGATCATGATCTTAGGCTTTTACTATTTTACGATACTGCAAATAAAAAACGATCAAGATCTTACATATGATCTTTGAAAGCTTAAGATCTTATAGGATCCCGATCTTGACCATAAGATTTTAAGATATAATTCGATCCGATCCGATCCTACTTTTCTCGGATAACAAACTAAAAACTGCAAATTTTTAAATTATTTTTTGTGAAATTTAAAAAACAACATGTTAATCTTATTTAACATTTCATAATCATAATTTGGGACAATATTTTGATGGAACATTCATATAATTTTGTGTTTATAATATGTAATAATTTGTAAATTTGTATAATATTACAAAAACTATTAAGAAACTGACATTATAGTTGGATCTTAAAATCCCGATCTAATTTTACGATAACGATCTTGCAAAGACGAAAACGATTATCGGTAGAATCTCAATCATGAAAACCTTGATTGTAGGGATATAAAATAAAAATGAAAGAGTGTGTGCGAGACAAGGTGGTGAGGCCACCGAGTTATTTGACTGAGGGAGGCAAAAGGCGCCGCCCAAGCGGATGAAAGGGTTACGTGGCACGCGTTAAAGCAGAATGACAAGCGGCTTAGACGTTGATGTGCCGGCTTTTTATTTTGTTTTATTTTATTCCATGTTTGGGCGGCCGTTTATCCACAACACTGCTTTTCAAGGGAATATTTCTTTGGCTAAAGAAATTAAATAAGCTATCCCTTTGTTTATCATATTGTTTAAAACCAAACCTCAAGTTTTTAAAGTAACAACTACCACCTTTTTTCTAATTTTATTTCTGAATAGAAGGTGAGTTATGGAAATTCCATTTTTTTGACTATTGTCAAAAAAATTTACCAACTTAGGTCGGTTGAAAAAAACTAGTGTATATGTGCAAGGGTGATTAATTTATTGAGAGATGATACATAGACCTAATTGTTGACCTAAAAACATGTGACATCATTCTGATGGGTTTTAAAATAAGTGGGTCCCTGCCTGCAGCCATCAGAATAATGCTACATATTTTTAGGTCCATGATTAGGTCCACAATTAAGTCTATGTATCATTTCTCTAATTTATATTATTAAAGTACAAGCATTTAATACACATCTTAATATTTTATACGTAGCTAATAAGGAGTAACTTAAGTTAGTGTACGGCAAAAAAGGTTTATAAGTTTCAACTATTAGACTGAATTCACACAATAGCCTCAACCAAATATGTGACATTTAGTTTTGAGCATTAATTGACATGTGTAACTGTTATATCTAATTATATGCTAAACCTATGTGTCAGCCTGTTGGGTCACAATAGAAAGACTCACTTCTTCACGAACCAATAACTTATTGTCACATATATTTAGACACATAATTAGTTACACTTTTAGGCATCTCAATCATTTTTCTTTAGTTTTATTTTCCTAATAATTTTCAACTTTAATTTGTATAATTGTAATATTTGACGAAACATTTTTCAGAAACGCCCAAATAATAAGAATTGACAAAATACAACAAAATGTCAAAAGTCAATAATTTATATGATAGAGTAAATTTAATTGTTCCCCAAGTTTTTATTAAGTTTGATATATTTTTTTAAGGCTAAACCATTACAAAATAATGTGTGTTTGTTTATAGTATTTTGTAGTCATTTTCGATCATCTTATAGAGGGCATCAAAAACCGTCTCGCCTAGGGCAGCTATAAACTCAGGACCGGCCCTGGATAAAATGTAAAGATTATGCATGTTTGGGTGATTTAAATTCGACACATATAGTAATATAGGGCATTCTTATTTCATTTCATTCTAAAGATTAAATTAGACGACGACTTGATTACATCATTCTAAAAGGCGCACATTTTACTTTTGCTTTGAACGAATGTACATGAATGAATGTGGTGATTAGAAAGTTAGATCGAGTGGAATAGTGCCAAACTCATCACTGTCATCTTACCTATATATCACTATTCATTTCATTACTAAATCAATCACAAAATAACCGTAACAATGATTACTAGACTAACCACACAAGCATACTCCATATAAACACAAAGACACCCCACAACCACAATGCTACTTACACACACAAACAGCCAAACAGGAATATGGTTTGGTCAAGCGGATAGCCATATTATTCCGAATATGGTTTATAACACGTGAAGAAGAGAGGGTGTAGCAAGATTAACATGTGAAAAAGCATGCCTCTATTACGACTAGTCTTAGAAGGGTTTGTATCTTTTTCATTGAGCTTTCTCATGTTTTGAAGTGGTTTGAAGTGTTTGAACTTTGAAACATTTGAATTGAAGCTTTTTGTCTTTAGTTCTTAGAGCACTAGGTATCTTGTTGTGTAGTCGAGTGGTGCCGTGGGTAAAATGTTGTCATATCATCACTTTTTTCATAATATCATAATCCACCACATCGCTCAAAATGGTGCGAGGCACGTAACTAAAACACACACACAAGGAAAAAAGGATAGATACCGGACCACCCAGCTGTTAGAATATGGACATTATTTAGTAGTCGTGTGTTAGAATCGAACTCGAGATTACGGGATTGCACACTTTACGTATGAGTATTAAAGATTAATACTTGAATATAAATGTTGTATTTATTTATTAATTATCACAAAACATATGAACGTTTATTAGTATATAAGATATATGACTAATGGACGTTAAACTAAAAGAACGAGGACTAGAATGAAATTAGAAGTCAAGAAGGTTCCGGATCCCCTCCATTCCTTGAGGGCCGATCGGATTTGTTGTGGGTTTACCCAACCCACACAAAACTTGAGCTCTAAGTTTCTTATAGTATATATACACATCAAAGGTTTAGGTTTTTGGTACTCTTGTGCACACACACAAAAACCTAAAAGCTTTTCTCTTTGTTCTTTTCTTTGATCAATCGATCCATGCCTTCTACAAAGGGATGATTGATTTTTTTTATTAAACAAATATTGTCTTGGTTTAATGTTTTGTGATTTAATTACTTGCATAACTTTAATACGTTATAGTACGTGTGTACAAGAACGTGATACAATCACACTATTGATTGTTTCTTGGATTGAATTACAAAAAGGTAAGGGGTAATTCATATAATCCTTATAAACCCTAATTAGGGTTCTTGGTTCTGGAAGATTGCATTGATTCTTGTTCGGGCTAGAATCACAAAGGTACGTTTACGATTTATATAATTGATTAATTAATTACATGTTATTCGATCTATTATAATTGCTTCCGCTCATCCTCACTTTGATGTACTTGGTTTATTTATATGAAGGTCATGATATAATAATTCCAACAGTAGCATCTAGAGCCGTTATAATGTGTAATTAATTATCGAAACGCATAAAAATTGGATCTTAATTCGTTTAGTTACATGTTTTAGGGTTTATTTGTTAGAATCCCTAACCCTAATTTTTTTTTGGGTCGAATGACCTTAAAGGGTTTTTAGGGTTTATGGTTTTTAATTTTTTAATTTGATTAGAAACCCTAAGATGTCATGTAATTGTTATGCGTTTTAGTAAACGATCTTGGTGCAATGTGTTAATTGTTAAGCTAAATCCATGAAAAAGTGCATATTTGCATGGATTTTTATTGTGTTATAATTTAAATTGTTTAAATTGTTTATATATATTAATGGTTAAGTTATATCGAAACATGTAAATTTATTTATATATGTCGAAATTGGGGAAGACTCCAATATTAAGTAATCAATTATGTGCTATGTGGTATTTATTTAATTTTGGCTTACGCAATCAATTTATCGATGTATGTGGCTCTTTTTCCAAGAAAAAGAAAGCCCTAATTGAATTTATACGTAATACACCTAGATTTGATTATTAATAGGACTTTTGAATAAGATTTGCATGTGGCTACAAGTTTTATACATATTTAATTGTTATGATTATGTATATGTGTTTATTTAGTTGTTTTATTTTTTATTGTATAATTACTTGTTTTGTTTATTTATTGTGTTAGACATGTTTATATAAACGAAAAGGGTAATTTTTTGAATAGAAAAATAATATGGACTAAATAATGGCGAAATTGTTTTGGTTTTTAAGAGTTTAAATTTCAAAGAATTGGTTGATTGATGTTTTTGTACGTAATGGTTAAATAGGCTTGACCGAAGTTTACACACTATAAGATGGGTATAAGGATGGCAACGCATTAAATTGTGGCCTTAGAGAGACAACATTCTGTCTTAACGCTCGTTTGTGTGTAAATTAGACTTACCGAACAACCATTACATGTACATTGTCATCTTAAGGGTGAATAATCCACAATTCCACAATGATTATCCGAAACACTAAGCTTTCGGGCTTATGCAAAAGTACGATATAGTGGACGATAATTGATGGTTATTCTTTAATTGGTGAACCCGATACCTCAATCAAAACTTTGTTATTTTACTCTTAGCTAATTGGTAATAAAATTGTTTTGTAAAACCAATGTTATGAAGTTGTATGCATGCTCCTTCATACATTATTTTGATCACATCAAAATAGTTATACCCTTATAAAATTAAGTTGAATGCCATCTAATTAAGAACACTTGAAGTTGTAATTTACGTCATAGTGAGACTTGGCGAGATTGCAATGGAAAGGTAAATTTCATAAATTCATTGCTAGCAGATCAACTGATGTGATGGATTTGTGAGTTTGCAGTTTTTAAGTTAGAAGACTTAAATTGAGTAGGAAGTGAGACTTAGACTCAAGGCATTAAGATGGGGACTAAACATGCTTACAATACAAATGTTTTGTGATTGTAGATCCCATAAATTTAGGAATTGCAATATGATATTGGCAATTATTGTTCGACAATTACCTTGTTGAATACTATCATTACTAGCAGATCAACTGATGTAATGGTACTATGTCAATTTAGGATCCTAACTTTAAGAAAATACTATGGTTTATATGAATATTTTCCAATGTGTATTTTATTTTCTTAAAGATCTAATTATCAAAAATACTGAAATTGAATTTTGTAATTCGTTTTAATGTATTAATGCAACGTTCAAACCGTAAACGTATTTTGGGCTTTGGTAAATTGATCTAGTTCTGTTTTCAAACAAATGTTTGATTAAGAAATATTTACTTAAAAGACAAAAGAAGTCTCCTTTCTATGAAGGAAGAGTGAGACACAATCTTATTCCTTTTCATGAATGAGAAAGGATAATAGGAATATTAGATATGTCTAAATTCTAATATAACTCATAGCAAATTTTTAATGGTTAAGAAAATTGCATACATTTTTTCATAAGGATTTTATCATCTTCATTTGGTGATCAAATTCTTTGTAACAAATATGATATTTGGTTAACAGAAAATTATGTATGACATTTTATGAGTTATTAAATTAGAAGCTAGACTAATTACTGCAAAATATTTAGAGACAAACTAGTTGTTTTGAATATTTTAAAGGTGCTACATACATTGTAGGATGGTAGACCTATTAAGGAAGAAATTGCATGCCCAATTTTTCAAGTTAATAGCATTTGGTGGATAGTCCATCATTTATGTAGTAGAATACACTTTTTAAATGCATAAGTAATTGTTACGTATGGACATTTAAAGGTGTAGGAAAGTTAAAAGCACACTATTTGCTTTCACTGGATAGGAAACATTTACAATGTTGTCAAATTCAGTGAGAGTATTGTGTACTTATCACTGAATAAGGAATTATTGTAATGATCTTTAATTCAGTGGGAGTTACAAGCTTTGATATCTTGGTAGCTAAAGATAATTACTTTCCAAGTGTAGACACTCATACTTTTAAGGATAGTCTTGTACGTTTCCTTACTAGACATTGTTGTTTTACATATACTTGACACAATCATATTGAACACATAAACAAATGCATGGCGTGTTGTTTATCAAATATATGAGGTTGTTCCATGCACAAGTGGGAGAAATGTTATCCTTATTGTGTGCAAGAAACAACTCATAAAGATATGATTCAATGGATTCTTTTGACTACAGGGTAAGAGAATAATGTTCTAATATTAATTCAAGAAACACTTGGTGTTACAATTTATGTTATGTGAGACTTAACTAGATTGCAACAACAAGGTGAATTTCATATTTTCATTACTAGCAGATCAACTGATGTAATTGAACTATGAGAATTTACAGTTTCTAAATTAGAATAATGTTCTAATATGAATTATACTAAGCTAATTCAAGAAACACTTGGTGTTACAATTTATGTTATGTGAGACTTAACTAGATTGCAACAACAAGGTGAATTTCATATTTTCATTACTAGCAGATCAACTGATGTAATTGAACTATGAGAATTTGCGGTTTCTAAATTAGATACCTATTAGAACATGTGTCAATATGATATCAAGACTACTTTAATTTATAGATTTATGAATTCATGGAATGACATAAATTAATTAAGTAATCTAATGTTACTTCAATATGAATATTTATGTGTTCATGGAATGACATAAATAAATAAATAAATAATGTTGTTTACATTATTATGAAGTAATAGATTAACTTGAAATTACTATTGAAACCAAAAGATGGTGTTCATAATTACTTTAGTTAAACATGTTTATGTTTCATTGAAAAGATATAAACATAAAGTCTTTTAATTGTTACAAGACTTATTATAAAGTAAGACGTTATCTTGTTATGTCTTTTAATTAAAACATATACATGAAGTTATTAAATGTTAAATGACTTATAACGTATAGTGGGATTATAACAGTTTATGTTTTTCTTGTAAAGACATGGACATGAAGTAACTTTGTAAAAAGTACTTATGTTATAAGGCATGTAATTGGCTTGAAAATACTAGTATACCATTAAAATGAATTAGTTGGTAAATAGACAAGTCAAAACGAATATGGTTATCTTAAATATTGTTAGATTGTCTTGCAATATTGATACTAATGAAATATCAAATGTTTATGGTATGTTCAGTTAGGGAAATCAAACTCTTGTTATATTGTTTGATTAAAGATAACTATGACTTCTTTTCTTCCAAAAGATATCAAGGTTAGAATGTTGAGTATGACTTGGACATATTTAATAAAACTCCAACATAGAAGATTAATAAGACATTATCATATGATGGAATGTGATGAATGTGATGAATCACGTTAAGTCTTAAATTGAAGTTCCAAATTTGTTTAACTGCTTATGAAGAGGTTATTAACAAAGTAAAGTTAGGAACTATCAATATGTATTTGTAATATCCCATAAGAGAATATTGTATTATTGCTTAATTTGCTAAGTATTTAAAGATAGTCTTTAAATTGCTAAAAGCAAGTGGGAGTGTTGATCTTTAATAGATAAAATTACAAGATACATAATCTTCTAAAATACACTAGTAAATATCATGATGAAGTTTGACATTTAAATGTTAAATCTCAAGATGATGATGAAGTTTGATATTTAAATGTTAAATCTCAAGATAATGGAATTATCATTCATAGAATAACAATATATCTCAGATATTTGATTAATATACTGAGGGCTATGATTTACAGGATTATTGTAAACCTGATAATCATCATGATACATTACCAAATATGAAATTGGGTAAAGTACACATGATATGAATGATTAAGATGCTGTCCATAAAGATAATCAATTTTTGAAACTTGGTTTATCTTAATAGTTAGACTAGAAAATGAAAATGAGTTTCTTCAAAGATTAGTTAACCTTGTGGTTTAACTCTTTGTATAGAAATCATATGGACAAAATTGTGCACGTATATGTTTTATGACAAGATTATTAATCACACTTAAGCAATTAATTGTGATTGAATATTCTATTATAAACACATTAAATATATATAAAGATTATGATTGTCATATTTAGTTTCATTTATATGAAATTGACAATAGAATATCAAAACTCTTTCATGAGTGATTACTTGAGCGAGGACGATAAGTAATTAAAAGGAGTTTATGAATTCAAATAAATCTTTGCAAGTGTACAAAGTGCAATAATCCATGGATGGATAAATGCATGCATCTAGAAGATTACTCTTATGTTTAATTATTAAATTCATGTTTTGATTTATAATTGAAATAAGATAATTTCTAAGTATTCCTAAAAGCTAGTGGGAGTATTATGTTTAATTTCTTAAATCATATATGTTGTGGAACATATGAAAATATTCTATATAAGTAAATGTTAAGTCTTAGAATGGAATGAAATTTTACTTGTAAGATTTAGGAAATAAGACATACAACCTCGGAATGAATGTTTATTGTTGAAACATGTGCGGTAAATAAATCTAATATAACATGATATATTATTTAGAAAGTCTAAATGGATATGTACAACATGAATAAAATCTAAGTATGACTCAAAGATCTTTCATGAACATCATGTTTTGTTTTATCATGCTTGATTACAAGATGATTTGGCAATATTAATATCTAAATAAAAAGTTATTAGATAACTTGTGTAATATTCTAACAAGAATATGTTTGATTATAGAATTACATCCTAAATCTGGAACAGCTTCCAAATTCTATAGATGAACAATTTTTCAATTGTTGTGAAAATTGTCATAGCCAACAAACTTGAAATTTTGAAGGGCATCAAACATTACACATTAGATATTATGGTTTACGGAAAGTTCTAATAACATATTGTTGTAGCATACAATAATGTTATTGAAATTGAGATGACACTCAATACTAGTTATGGTAAGGATTTCATCTTTGACTATATGTACTAGTTATGCTTACTAAAAGCATAGTTGCATTATACATTAAAAGAATAAGAATACTTTAAACTTTAAAATGTTTGGAAGTTTAATTATCATAAATTGGTGGTTAAGGATGTATCACATTTTTATGAAATATGGCATTATCAAAATATTTGACTATGCACATATAAGAATTTCAATAGTTAATTCTTGAAATAAGTATTCTTAAAATTCCAATAGATCAAAGTTGGATGATTTATGTTTTGTCAACAAGTAGGAATGTCATTACTTGAGACATAATTTATCAACAAGATTTTCATGCATTGATCTATTTAGTATTTGGATAAGGGATGTTAATCAATTATTATAATAAATTTAAATACATGGTATGTTTAATTTATAATATATTGTATCCAATATTTGTATGTTTAAATCCATGAATAAAGGTTATTCTTAAAATTGTCCGTTGTCAGTTAATAATATGGGAATATTATTAAATCAAGACAAATCTGAAGGTTGGTATAATATACTTAAAGTATATTGATGCGTAGTCATGCCATTTCAGATGATATTCGATGATACTGAATATAGGACTTATCCCAACTACATGATGTTACTTTATGGATTTTGTTATTAAGTAAATCATGAGAAGTTATCCTCAGACTTGAGATGCAAGATAAGTGTCATGAATGTAGTACATTTTTGTAGAACAACTTAACGCTATACGTAACTGGTAGTCATAAGGGTTGTTTTCGAAAGTGTTACAAAGTTTGTGGGTTTTGCTTGTAGTCAAGATAGAATTTGTTCCTTCAAATTTATTTTTGGAGTTTAATACTGCTGGGCCCCTCGTAGGGTTGGTAAGATGCATGTGCGGCCGCACCCAATATCTCACCTGAATATGTTCAGAAGATTTGGTAATCTTAATCAATCATAAACAATGAGAAACAGAATGGTTAATTAAGGAATGACTTTAATCCATATCCTTATTAACGTGGTATTAGAAACAAGAGGATAATAATAATGAGAAATCATTAAAAGGTTTTTCCAGGAGCCTTACTTGAGATCGTACTAGAGGCATCGGCGTGTTGCAAGACGCTAACCGATGTGATCACACTATTAAAATATGTCCAAGTGGGAGCTGTTAGAATATGGACATTATTTTAGTAGTCGTGTGTTAGGATCGAACTCGAGATTACGAGATTGCACACTTTACGTATGAGTATTAAAGATTAATACTTGAATATAAATGTTGTATTTATTTATTAATTATCACAAAACATATGAACGTTTATTAGTATATAAGATATATGACTAATGGACGTTAAACTAAAAGAACGAGGACTAGAATGAAATTAGAAGTCAAGAAGGTTCCGGATCCCCTCCATTCCTTGAGGGCCGATCGGATTTGTTGTGGGTTTACCCAACCCACACAAAACTTGAGCTCTAAGTTTCTTATAGTATATATACACATCAAAGGTTTAGGTTTTTGGTACTCTTGTGCACACACACAAAAACCTAAAAGCTTTTCTCTTTGTTCTTTTCTTTGATCAATCGATCCATGCCTTCTACAAAGGGATGATTGATTTTTTTTACTAAACAAATATTGCCTTGGTTTAATGTTTTGTGATTTAATTACTTGCATAACTTTAATACGTTATAGTACGTGTGTACAAGAACGTGATACAATCACACTATTGATTGTTTCTTGGATTGAATTACAAAAAGGTAAGGGGTAATTCATATAATCCTTATAAACCCTAATTAGGGTTCTTGATTCCGGAAGATTGCATTGATTCTTGTTCGGGCTAGAATCACAAAGGTACGTTTACGATTTATATAATTGATTAATTAATTACATGTTATTCGATCTATTATAATTGCTTCCGCTCATGCTCACTTTGATGTACTTGGTTTATTTATATGAAGGTCATGATATAATAATTCCAACACCAGCTGACAATGACGGCGCGAGGCACGTAACTACTAACCTAAGTGTGGGGTTGGCGCTATCATGTTGGCATTTTGGGACAACACCAACCGAAAACGCAAATGTACCTTAGGATCTTAGTGACAATTTTGAATGTAAACGTGCGATGTTCATTATCAGTTTTACCCAAACTCAGGTTTCGAAATCGGTAAATTCCTTTGCTAGAATTATTATTGTCTTCTCACATTGGTTAGCACAACTATATATGTTTTTGAACTGAACCTTTCACGAACAAAAAATATTTATTAGCTTTTTTTTTTTTTTTTTTTTTTTTTTTAATACATAGTTTATACAAACGGAACTTACATAGTCAAAGAAGATCATATACAATCAAAGTTATTTCCAATATCATACAATACAAAACCAATAACATTTTATATAACAAGACACAAGAAATTTTACCAGATGCAATTTTTGATATGTACGAAGCAAAATTTCTTACGGATATGCTAAAAAAGAAAATAAATAAATAATTATAACCTGAAAATTATTACTAGTATTAGGGAACAAAAACAAAATGAAGATGACTTGGTCAACTGAAATGTGTCAAATCTCACTAACTCACATTGTAAATCATTACTTTATGGAGTATTCTTTAGGCCAGCGGAGGCGGTGGGTAATGGGTTACTTTCTGATACTCCCCATGACTTATACGTGCCGCCAATGGTGTGTCCAACTATATAAGAGTAAATTACATGAATAGTCCCTGTGGTTTGACAAAAATTTCACCTACAGTCCCTCAAACTTAAAAGTTGCATGTATGGTCCCTGTCGCTGCCAAAGAATAACATGATGGTCCCTCAGACTAACTGTCGTTAGTTTTTCAGTTAGTCCATTTGCACCGTTAGTCCTTTAACGACCGTTTGCAACAAACATTTGCACTGTTAGTCCTTTAACGAAAAAAAAATAAATTTTGTGAAAAATTAATGTTTGACTGAATAAAATACAAATATTTGATTGAAAAATTAAAATTTGAAATTTTTTAAAAAAATTAATATTTCCGAAAAAAATTAATTTTTTTTTATAAATAATAATTATTTTTTTTAAAAAATGCGTATTTTTTTAAAAATTAATCTTTAAAAAAAATGCGTATTTTTTAAAAAAATGCATATTTAAAAAAAAATATTTTTTTTTAAAAATTAATTTTTTTATAAAAGTGAATGCGCATTTTTAAAAAAAATTAATTTTTATAAAAAAAATATTTTTTGAAATTTTTTTTTTACGTTTTTGTCCGTTTTTCTTATGTTTTTCCATTTTTCATATGTTTTTTACGTTTACATAAGTTTTTGTCCGTTTTGGCCTGTTTTCTTACATTTTCATCTGTTTTTATACATTTGTATCCGTATTCGTTCATTTTTATACATTTTTCTTACATTTTCATCCGTTTTAAAAAAATACTTTACTAAGTATGTCGCGTATCTTTAGCTTTACCCCAAATTTTAAAGATATATAGGAAAAAATAATAAGAAAAATAAAAAAAATTATAAGAAAAATGGAAAAACATAAGAAAAATGGACAAAAACGTAAGAATTTTTTTTTTAAAAAATAATTTTTTAAAAAAATGTGCATTCACTTTTATAAAAAAATTAATTTTAAAAAAATTATTTTTTTTAAAATACGCATTTTTTAACAAAATACGCATTTTTTTTATAAAGATTAATTTTTAAAAAAATACGCATTTAAAAAAAAAAGAATTATTATTTATAAAAAAAATTTAATTTTTTTTCGCAAATATTAATTTTTTTTAAAAAATGCAAAATTTAATTTTTCAGTCAAATATTTGTATTTTATTCAGTCAAATATTAATTTTTCGCAAAATTTATTTATTTTTTCGTTAAAAGACTAACAGTGCAAATGTTTGTTGCAAACGGTCGTTAAAGGACTAACGGTGCAAATGGACTAACTGAAAAACTAACGACAGTTAGTCTGAGGGACCATCCATGTTATTCTTTGGCAGCGACAGGGACCATACATGCAACTTTTAAGTTTGAGGGACTGTAGGTAAAATTTTCGTCAAACCACAGGGACCATTCATGTAATTTACTCACTATATAATCTTGTTCTCTTTCTTTCCTTAAAAAACTATATTAAAATCACATTATGTTTCAAATTCATGGTTAATTTGCTTAACATAGAATACGACGAGTGACTCGGTGCCACGGAGCTATTTTAGATATGACATTTGTATTTGTGAGCGTTAAAACTTTGCGTAATTATTTGTTTTGTGTTTGTGTCTTAAGAAACATGACTTTACTTTTTTTCTTTACCCTTTAATTATGGTCATTAGTCCATATTTACAAGTTTACATACAAAAATTGTTGCAGCAATTTCAAATTGTCATTTCTTCTTTTAGTTAAATGTAAAAGTTTAATTTACATTTTAAAACTTGTTACATAATTTAGGAGTGTGTCTTATTTATTATTATTATTTTTAATTAGACTTATTTTCAAACAAATTTTAGGTAGATTTTAAATTTATTAGTTAGCTTTTTTTTAAGCAAAATTTATTAGTTAGCTCAAGCCGCCCCCCCCCCCCCCCCCCCCCCCCACACACACACACACAAAGAGAAAACATGTACTCCGTTAAAGGTTAAACTTTTTTTTTTTTATAAAATCGTACGTAACTTAAAAGTATGACAATATTGAGCTCGTTTTGTTCGCAATTTCAACACCTTTACAAAGTGAGGCATCTCAGTGGTTTATGGATATCCTACTATAAGTACTTTCTATA
The DNA here is from genome assembly GCA_030686995.1 of Artemisia argyi. Classification (NCBI taxonomy): domain Eukaryota; kingdom Viridiplantae; phylum Streptophyta; class Magnoliopsida; order Asterales; family Asteraceae; genus Artemisia; species Artemisia argyi. The sequence continues at coordinate 422 of JARVZY010002362.1, read as the reverse complement.
CGATATAGTTTTTATAAAGAAATCATTAAATATTTATTAGATATTTGATGAATAAATTTTGTTATATAGAAAACCCCAAATAACTAAAAGTATAGGGTAATTTTCGTAATTTTTTTTATTAAATTTATTTTTAAACAAACTTTAGGGTAGTTTTTTAAGTTATTAGATATTTGAAAGTGTGTTTTCAAATTTCTTTTTTCTTTTTTTTTTCTTTTTTTTCCGTAAAACGGTAAAAGACATATATGAAACTTCATCATTTTTTATAAATTCGTGCTTAAGTCAAAAGACTTGCAATATTGGGCTCATTTCGCAATTCAAAGATCTTTTCGACGTTATATTTTTTATGAAGAAATCATTGGATACTTGTTAGATATTTGATAAATAAACTTGTTATATAAAAAAACCGTAAATAGCTAAAAGTA
>JARVZY010002361.1:0-28211 GCA_030686995.1 Artemisia argyi | reverse complement strand
GCGGTTTGTAAACGTTGTTTGATTTTGATGATTTTCTCGGTTGTCTCATGAACTAGATCCGGTCCTGTGAGTTGTGTTTCTCCGACTTCTGCCCAGCAAACGGGTGATCTGCACTTTCTACCGTAAAGTGCTTCGAATGGTGCTGCCTTGATACTGGTATGATAACTGTTGTTATATGAGAATTCTGCCAACGGTAAGTGTTTGTCCCAACCTTTTCCGAAGTCTATAACACAAGCGCGTAGCATATCTTCTAAGGTTTGTATTGTTCTCTCACTTTGACCATCGGTTTGTGGGTGATAGGCTGTACTCGTATCCAGCTTTGTTCCTAAAGCTTTTTGTAATGATTTCCAAAAATGAGACGTGAAACGACTGTCACGATCTGATATGATGGAAATTGGCACTCCATGTCGTGACACAATTTCTTTCAGATATATCTGAGCAAGTGTGTTCATTTCATCAGTTTCTTTGATTGGTAGGAAATGAGCTGACTTGGTGAGACGATCAACGATAACCCATATCGTATCGTAGCCAGTAGAGGTTTTGGGAAGTTTAGTGATGAAGTCCATTGTAATACGTTCCCATTTCCACATGGGGAGTTCAGGTTGGGTGAGTAATCCGGAGGGTTTCTGGTATTCTGCTTTTACTCTTGAACATGTTAGACATTTACTGACATACTCAGCGATGTCGGCTTTCATGTTTGGCCACCAATATAGTTTCTTAAGATCTTGGTACATCTTGTCGGAACCTGGGTGAATGGAGTATTTTGACTTGTGAGACTCATGCATGATGAGGTCACGAATACCTCCGAAGAGAGGAATCCAGCTTCTTTCCTTGAAACAAAGCATTCCATTTGATCTTTTCACAAATCCGTTTTCGTTTTCCGGCATACCAAAAATCTTTTCAATTGGTCGGTTTTCTTTCTTGAGAGCTTCGCTCTGGGCGATAATGATTTGTGTTGGGAGGGGTGAACAAATAGTCATGCCTAACGATCTAACCCTGAGAGGTTTTTGTCTTTCTTTCCGGCTTAGTGCATCTGCTACTACATTAGCCTTTCCTGGGTGATAACGGATTTCACAATCATAATCACTAAGTAGTTCTAACCATCGGCGTTGTCTCATGTTTAACTCCTTTTGATCTAGGATGTGTTGAAGACTTTTGTGATCTGTAAACACGGTACACTTAGTGCCGTATAGATAGTGTCTCCATAACTTGAGAGCGAATACTATTGCTCCTAGTTCTAGATCATGGGTTGTGTAATTTTTCCTCATGTTTCTTTAGTTGACGTGAGGCATAAGCTATTACCTTATCTCGTTGTATCAAAACTGCACCTAAACCATGGTACGAAGCGTCACAATATAGCACGAAATCTTTGCTTCCTTCTGGCAATGCTAGTATTGGAGCTTCACAAAGCTTTTGTTTTAATAGTTGGAAGGCTGATTATGCTTCTTGTCCCCAGACGTACTTTTCGTTCTTTTGGGTCAATTTGGTCAATGGTTTTGAGATTTTAGAGAAACCTTCAATAAATCTCCGGTAGTAACCTGCAAGACCTAAAAATTGACGTACTTTTGTGGGAGTTGTAGGTGATGACCATTCTTTAACTGCCTCTATTTTTGCAGGATCCACGTGTATTCCTTGACTATTGATTACGTGTCCCAAAAATTGCACCGTGGGAATCCAAAAGTCACATTTTGAGAATTTCGCGTACAACTTTTCTTTCCTAAGTAACTCTAGGATTGTTCTCAAATGATTGGCATGTTCCTCTTTATTACGAGAGTAGATCAGAATGTCGTCAATGAATACTATCACGAATTTGTCCAAATATGGCTTGCATACTCGGTTCATTAGGTCCATAAACACAGCGGGTGCGTTCGTTAGACCAAATGGCATTACCTGAAATTCATAGTGTCCATAACGGGTTCTGAAAGCTGTCTTGGGAATATCTTCTTCCCGAACTCTCAATTGATGGTATCCTGACCTTAGATCAATCTTCGAGTATACACTCGATCCTTGTAATTGATCAAACAAATCGTCAATTCTAGGTAAAGGATATCGGTTCTTTATAGTGAGTTTGTTTAACTCTCGGTAATCTATGCACATTCGGAATGATCCGTCTTTCTTTTTAACAAATAGAACTGGGGCTCCCCAAGGTGATGAACTTGGTCTAATGAAACCTTTATCGGATAATTCCTTTAGTTGTTCCGATAGTTCCTCCATTTCGGAAGGTGCCAACCTGTAAGGTGCTTTTGCTACTGGTGCCGCTCCAGGCACTAGTTCAATTTGGAACTCTACTTGACGAGTCGGTGGAAGACCGGGTAGATCTTCAGGAAATACTTCAGGGAATTCCTTAACGATAGGTACATCTTTAAGTTGTTTCTTGGTTAGCTTACTTTCCGTCACCTGAACCATGAATACATGACATCCTTCGTTCATGTATTTTATCATTCTGAGGCATGAGATGATTCCGTATCGGTTTTTATTCTTGTCGCCATGGATAACGAGGGTTTCATTCTTAAAAGGAATGTGTATGGCTTTCTCGTCACAATGAATCTTAGCATGATGTTTGGATAACCAATCCATTCCGATGATAGCATCAAAACTACCGAGTTGGACAGGCATCAGGTCAATAGGAAAAGATTCTCCTACGAGGGTTAAGGTACAATCCTTTAAAACAGAGTTGGTGCTAATTAAGTTCCCATTGGCCATTTCTATCTCGTATGTGGTGTTTAGCTTAGAAGGGTTAGAGTTAATGAAAGGGGCAAACGTATCTGATACGAAGCTCTTATCTGCTCCAGAATCAAATAATACTCTAGCATTATGATGATTTAATAAGAACGTACCCGTGACAACGTCGGGGTGTTGTGGTTCATTTTCATTTCCCATCACGTATGCTCTTGCTCGTGCAGTGTTCTGACCATTTCCTTTTGGACAGCGGTTCTTGAAGTGTCCGGTTTCTCCGCATGAGTAACATGTTGGTGCTATTGGTTGTAGGTTGCTGCCGGTAGCAGGGGTCCTACAATCTTTTGTGGCATGACCTATCCTTTGGCATTTATGGCATTTTACTGTACAAGCACCATTGTGATGGAGCTTGCATCGGTTGCACTGTGGCTTAATACCTTGGTATCCATTACCATTGGTTGCCGTAAATATCTTAGGAGGTTCTTGTCGTTGGTTCTGTTGTTGGCGATGTGGGTTCTTGTTCTGGTGTTGTTGTTGGTTGATCATGTTGTAGTTGTTGTTGTTGTTGTGGTGATGGTTGTTGTTGCGATGGCCGTGGTGGTAGTGATTGTGGTTTTGGTGGTGGGTGGTTCTCCTGTCATCGAGCTTTCTTTTGAGTTCGTTGCACTTGATTTCGCGGTCTAGGAGTTTTTGTGCTAACTCCATTGCGACTTCTAGTGATGGTGGGTTGGATGCTGTGACGTTTCCCTCAATATTCCGGGGAAGACCTTCAATATACTTCTCCAGAGTTTTCTCTAAATCTGGTACGATGGAAGGACATAATGCCATTAGCTCGTGGAATCTCCTGTTGTAAGCCCTAAGATCGATTCCTTTGACTGCAAGGACATGGAATTCGTCTTCCAGTTTTCTTATTTCGGATCGAGGACAGTACTTCTTTAAGATCTTGGCTTTGAATTCCGTCCAGGAGAGTCGGTACGCTGCTTCTGTACCTAAAGTTTGAGTTGTAGCGGTCCACCATGACAAAGCGTCATCCATTAAGGTTCCTGTGGCAAATGTGACCCTGTTGTTTTCTGAGCATCCACTCCTTTGGAATACCGTTTCGCATCTCTCGAACCAATGGGCGAGTTTAGTTATCCCTTCAGTACCCATGAAGTAAGTCGGCTGACAAGCCATAAAATCTTTATAGGTACATTGGCGAGGTGCGGGAGCAACATTTCTTGCCGGTTGTGTGTTAGCATTTGCTTGTTCGGCTAAGGCTGTATTGATCCCATTGGTGATTGCTTGTTGGATTTCTTCCGGGGTCATGGTTGCTGCTGAGGTAGTGTTCGTGGTTCTCTTAGGTGCCATATTCCTAAAAATGAGAATATATTTTCAGAATTTTCATAATAACCATCTTGTGTTAGACTATTTAGTAACATCAATAGGTTCAAAGTTATAATAGTGTCACATATATCACGATGCAATATACGATATCATAACACTTATGAAAATAAAGCAAACATAACATCATTGATTAGATTGTCGTTTTGAGTTTACATTACTTATTTATTCTTGTTGACATATCTCTAGGACATTCAAATACAAGTTATTACTGTGATGTGGGTGAGGCTATGTCGACAATCTATGGCATTCTAGGGTTTTCCTTGGTTATCATCAAGACGACGTTCTAGTTTCTGAATTTTGGCGGCCATGGTTTCTATGATTTGGTCTCGGTCTCTCTCCCTAGCTTGTGTTTCTTGTTGTGCACGTCGCAGAGACATGACTTGGGCTCTTGTGGTGTCGAGGGCTTGATCGATGTCACACATGATGTCCTTGTTTATGGTGTTAGCAGAGCAAAGTAATCTGATGAATTCCATAGCTTCACCGAATTGGGTACTTAGTTGTTCAATCATGGTTCCCATCTCTAGGTGTCCCATCACAAGTTGTTCTATCTCAGCTGACATAACTTCTATCAGTTCATTAGGGATGTTGTTCACCAAGGTGGCTATGGCGTCTAACCTGTCTTCATGTCTTACTAACCTAGCTGCCAAGAGTGGTATGGTATGGTGAATGGGTTCTCCAGTGACTGGAAGGATCTTAGATGCAGCAAATGATGATCTTTCACCAAGTTCTCTGTTGGTGGGTACCTTCTTGAGATCTCCAATACTTAAGGATTGGTAGTAGAAATGACCATTTGCGAGCATTGACCCGCTTACGAGCCTTATGGTTGGTTCTTGCATAATAGTAAGGATCTGAGGAGGTAGGACGAATCTGGTAATTCCTTGGTTGATAAGTCAGAGGAGCACTGGAAGTTTTCACAGGTGGTGGACTGTTGATTGTCACTGGTACAGTAGTAGTCTGCTGATAAAATATACTAGGTAGTATCACTGGTTCTGCAGTTGGAGCAATTTCCTTTTTCCATTTAGTATCATTCCAGATGTCTTTTTCTTCAGCATATGAAAGAGCTTTTCCAGCTGTGGCTGGTTCATAAGGCTGGAATGGAGATGTTTGCTTACTGCGTCTGATTGGACCAGATGATGCTTGAGGTGAAGTAGAGGATTGTTGACTTTCCTTATTCTTATCTGTTGTAGGTGACACAGTCATTGGAGCAAGAGTTGGTACAATAGGTGTAGAGCTCTCAGTTTCCGAATCCGATAACAAAACAATGAAGTTGGGTTTGGAAGACATGGTACTGTAATAATCCCGATTAGTAAACATAGTTATTAGCATAATCATAACATGTAAGCATATCTCAAGTTATATAAGTAAGAAATAATGAGAAGTAATTTTTCTACCAGATGTTGGAATGTAGGCACGGAGGGCATGAAGTGGTATTTTGTAAAAATGGTCCAGTTAAAGTGTAGTTATAGTCCAATGTTTAAAAACATCTGGTTCTCTATAACCGTGGCTCTGAATACCAATCTGTAACACCCCCAAAAGTCGTTAATAACAGCGGAAGACTTAACATGACAGCGGAAGACTTTCGGGGTATTACTTCAAGGATCTTTGTCACAATCATAGTAGACAACACAAAATAAAGTATTAAAGTTTAATTTATTTCAAAATACCAAATATCTGAGATACAAGACTTTATTAAGTTAAGAACGTGTTTTATTCTGAAGGAAAATAAGTAGTTTATTATGGTTCTTGTCATGCTTTTGCCCACTCCGTGCCATCCAGATCCGTCTTGTTTAGTTACCTAAGATAAACATGCTAAAGTCAACATAAAGTTGAGTGATATTCATAGGTTTGAGTTTAAGAGTTTGAATCACAAGTTAAGAGTGTATTGTAATCACATACAATCAATATGTTAAAAATCAATGTTCTTGTTATTGCCTTAAGCTCATGATACTCAACGATTAACAGCCAATCATAAGTATGTATTATGATGGTAAGTAATAGGCCCCCAAAGATAGGTATTTGTCAATAACCTATTTATAAGAACAATAAAGTGCGTCTGGTGTTTTCTCCAACAACCAAACGAGGATTGTCAATCACTAATAGTACTATCCACAATTATTTACGTTCACCCTTCAGGTGATTAAGGTTCATGATTGAGGGACTTCTGACAATAGTAACTTAAGCAAATAACATTAGCCTGACGGTATTTCAATACCCGGTATAAAAGACTTGTGTTCGAGTTTTAAGCATGTATCTCCCCACGGGAAAATAGTTAAAGAGTGGGCTATGAAATCACCTTAGTAGTACAGTGGTATCGTAGTCTCAACAAAGCAAGGAAACGGCTTCACACAACACAACCTAAAAGATAATGCAAGTTTCAGTTGATAGTCTAAATCTGGTTTTATCGCGAATGTTTGTCATATTTCCAATATACATCGAAGTATAAAATGATAGGTCATGATAAAAGTTAATAATAATATCGTATAGTTAACTTTTATTTATTACGACGAGGATTATATATATAACGTATATATAATTAAAAATTTCAAAGTTTTATATCAATTATCATAATATTTATATAAAACTTTATAAATATAATAAGAAATATTTATTCTAGTAAAGTCCTTCAAGTTTCACAAGTTTTACAATTTTGACCCTAACGGTATAACATTTTCACCGTTAGTCCAATATATACATATTTTACATTTTTGGTCCAATATATACATTTATTATCCTTAAGTTTCAATATTTACAGTTTATACCCCTTAGAAAACAGTTTTTATATTTTTCACCAAAGTTTACCAATTTGGCAATTTTAGTCCTTATCTCTCGTATTTTTGCAAAAATGGTCCCAACTTTACCAAATTCAAAACTTATCAATTTTATTATTTCATTAAGCTCGAAACATTTTGAAAAGCTTATTTTCGCAGCTTATTTTCTTAAAAAAAAGCACTTATTTCACTTAAATGGGCTTAACGAGACAATATCAAGGCCCGTTAAGGTTTCGTGATCCAATGGGCTTACGAACGGTTTGGGCCTGACCTTGGACTCATTTTAGGATACTAAAAACACTGGTGTTGGGCTCCCAGGCCCAGTGTATCACATAAGCTTAGTGGGCTTTACATAAGCCCACGTCGGCTTATAAAAGTTTTGTAAAATCTGGTTTTTGTCGAGACAAAAGGGGTCGAGTAAAGTAGTTATACGAGCTCATATGGTCGAATAAAAAGTGTTTCCCAATTGTTGGTCATGACAAAAATGAGGTCGAGCAATAAAATGGACATGTCATGTGTCGAATTTTTAAATGGCGAGACCAAAGTGATCGAGCAAACATCATATGTTGAAACTGCTCAACACTTAGAAAAATTCTAAGTGTTGAGATTTTATTCGAGTTGTCCAAGAGGTCACAAAACATGTCGATTTTAATAAGAATACAATGTTTTTAGATTCGAAACTTTTTATATTTTGTTTACTAGTGTACCAAATAATTAGTGTCTCCAAAAATAATAATATGTTACGTTCGTATATTAAGAAATAACGAGGCAAAGTGTTTGTACGAAAATCAATATTGAAACTGTTTTCCAACACTTAGAAATATTCTAAGTGTTGAAAATATTTCGAATGTGTCCAAATGACTTCTAAACGTGTCAAGTTTAATGCCAAATCGTTATTATTACTATTAAAACTTTATGACTCTCAATTGTTAGCTTATTGAACATAAAGAATGTCGAATAAAACATATATGTTACGTTTGTATATTTCAAAATAAAGGGTCAAAGTAAATGCGTAAAAACTAAAATAACGAAATGAAAATATAACAAAGGGGACTCCGTGTCTCACCTCACCACTTGGGGTGGAGTTCTCGTACGTATGGTTCGAAATGGGTACGTGGGATCAAGGTACTATGGTTCACTCCTAGCAAGGTTCACAACGAGCTATTTGGTTCCTCCTTGGATCACTTGTGCACCTCGTACTTGTTTTCTACTCCTTGTCCCGATCTTGGCTTGCAACCTCCACGTAAATTGTATTTTGGTGTGTTTGAGGGTGTGAGATTAGTTAGGGTTGCATGGAATGCTTATATAGTGAGTTTTGAGAGTGGTGATAAGCACAAGAAGTTTACAAAAGCTTGTGTTGGCTCGTTTGCATGGGGTGGCACCACAAGCATGACCAATCGAGTTCTAGCAACAAGAAGAATATGTAAGACTGAATCCTATTCATTCCTGACATCAAATAATGAGTATAGTGTTCGATTTTATGCAATTGGTGTGATAGAGAGGTGCTAAGAAATGTTTGGCCACGTTTTGGCTTATCTTGTAACATGGTTTTTGCGTTTTACTTTGGGCAGAATTTAGGTAGCAAACGAGCGAGATATATGGTAAACTTTATCATTCTTAATTCTTTGCTAGTTCGTAAATTAAGTTATGTAAAAATATGTGTGTGTTATGTGTCGAATTTAAAAGATAATAGGGGTGTTCCTTGGCTCGCTCGCGACTGGAAACAAACAAAGAAAAGAAAAAAATTCATAAGGGTGTGTTTGGGCTTTGAGCCCTTTGGGCTTGCGTTTTTGTCTGGCCCAGCAGAAAAGAAAACAAGATATATATAGAGGGTCCGTTTGGTTTGTTAGTTGGGTTTAAGGCCCGATGAGTCAATGGGGCCCACCTGGTATGTTTTGAGAGTCGGGTTACGATCAAATAATATTAGTGAGTGATCTCGGGAATTTTCGTAGGCTCCGGGAATATATAAATATTGTACCTTAATTATACGAAACGTATATTATATAAAACAAAAATATAAATGTTTTTAATATATATATATTCGCGATAATTTAGACTATCTAGGTTTGTGTGCAAGCAATGTTTCTAAGCAAAAGACAATTCAAAGTTTTACCGTTGTGATTTATATATCAAGTCTAATAGAAAAAAAAAAATTCATACGTAAAAGTGGGTATTTAAATAACGTAATAACTTGTAAGTATTTACTAACCGTTGGGAAAATTACGAGAGGCTACACATTCATAAATGGGTCAAAATTGCAAGCTATACTAGCAAGCAATGTAGCAAAATGAACTATCAGACATCAGTGCAGCAACGAAACTAAAATGTATAAAGACATGCTAAACCAGTTGGTATTGGTATACAGGGGGTATTCTACTATCTAACTTCGTTTCTTGCCTTGTTCGTTCCCCTCTTTGAAGGTTGGGCCTAAGATGGCAAAAACTTTAGTGGCTTCTCATATTTTCCAAAAACTAAGTTGATCAAGGGATTTTTCGTGATTTGCTTGAATTCAGGCATGTTTATAGGCACCACACAATTGGCATAATGATGTCAGCTTGCGGAAAATTTTGAGCCAGTTCAAGTAGCAGGCATATTATTCTGTTTCGAAGGAAAGAATTATATTTGTGGTGCTTATACTTGAAAGGTGTAAGAATCTTGAATCATTGGTAGAGGGTAGTGGTGGTGGTGGCGGTAGAGGGTAGCGGCGGTGGTAGAGAGTGCTGGTGGTGGTGAAGTGAAATAAAATATCAAACTCAAATTGCAAATTTAGTCCTTTAATCAACAGTAGCAATGAAATGACGATAATGCCCTCGATGACATGGCACTTAACGGGAAAATTAACGGAAAAGGGCTCTCAGTGGCGATTTTGCGAAAATGTGGAACGTGGGCGGCTTTTTTGCGCTACTTTTTGTCTCGGTCCCGTTTTTGCAATTTTGTGGAACGTGAAGGACCATTTTTGCAATTTACCCATAATTAACATAAGAAGGGTAAGAAGTAATTCTAGCTACATATTTCAAATTAGGATGAAAATTTTGAAGGAAGATGCATCCACTTTTGTAGGTGCATCTGAAATATGTGGTTGTGGTTACTTCTTATCATTTCTATTTTAATTATCTTCCTATTTGATCCTATATATATATATATATATATATATATATATATATATATATATATATATATATATATATATATATATATATATATATATAAGATTAAATAGAAGGAATAATTAAAATAGGAATGATAAGAAGTAACCACAATCACACATTCTAGATACACCTACAAAAATGAATGCATCTTCATTCAAATTTTCCCTCTTATATAAAAATGTGTTGCTATAATTATTTCTTACTTTTCTCATTTTAATTATTCTTCTTATTGGATCTCTGCTATATATATATATATATATATATATATATATATATATATATATATATATATATATATATATATATATATATATATATATATATATATATATATATATATATATATATATATATATATATATATATGCACAAGATTCAAAGTTTCAAACATCCTAGGTGCAAACACGGGGTGTTTACTTTTTGCTTAATGGGCCTTTTGGTAACATTTTCCCTTCATGTCCAGGATTATTTTTTGTTTCTTTATTGCTTATTACAAAGAGATATCCTGATTGTGAATGGGTGTAAAAATCCACCCCTTTCCTATCTAGGACACATAAAGACTTATCATACCCTTCATTTTTATCTTCCATTTTAATCATCATCATCATCATCATCATCAACAACATTCAACTTTCACTTTTCTTCAATCCTTACTCACCAGTCACCACCAACCTTCCCGCCGACCACCATCACCACCGGCGCCGATCTCACATCACATCTCCATAAACCCTAACCAACCAACCGATTTAACAAAATGAAGTCTGAAACTCAATTAATCAATTTTCAGATCCCTAATTTAATACAACAAATAGATGCAGCAACCAGTATCACCACCATTTGCTTTAATTCCACTTGCTTTAAATCACAATTATAATAATTTATCTTCTGAAGGTTTCCATCTTTCTAGGTTTTTATTTCTACCTTCACTTCTTTTATCTCCTGGTAAAGGCTATTGTGACTGTGACAGTGGTTGTGGTATGGATTAGTTATTTGATAGTGTAGTGTGGTTGCTAGAAAGCTTCAACTTTCATTAATGGTGGAATCATAAGCATGAAGAAGATGGTTACCAAATAGAGATTTTTTTCCCCCTAATATGTTTTGGTCATAAGAAAACAAGGTCAGATTTGTGATTAATTAATATGTTTTCATGGGTTAGTTTATATTAATAATAATTAGATTCACTTAGGGTTTTCATGAATTTTGTGGTCAGATCTGTGTTCGTATACAAATTAAACATTGTCATTCAAGAAAATTGATTATTGATGATTTAATTTATAATTGACTATACAAGTTATAATTTGATTTTAAACATTGGTTCAAATAAAGGTTAGGATAGTAATTTACTTGATTGGTGTTTGTTTTAAGCAAAAAAAAAAAAGAAAAAAAAAGAAACACAGTTTGTTCACATAGGATCAACTGCAAACAGGACATTGTTTTCTAAACAGGCGACCTTTTTCAAACAGGATAAAAAAAGAAACAACCCTACTAAAGCTAAAACATGATCTTATACCATTTAAAAAGCAAACGATGAAACCAAGTAATATATATATATATATATATATATATATATATATATATATATATATATATATATATATATATATATATATATATATATATATATATATATATATATATATATATATATATATATATATGCACAAGATTCAAAGTTTCAAACATCCTAGGTGCAAACACTACTTATACTAAAGCTAAAACATGATCTTATACCATTTAAAAAGCAAACGATGAAACCAAGTAGAATGAGTTACGGTTGCTAAATATCGCTATTCCATAAAAAATGTTAAATAGATATACTAATTCTATGCAAATGGAACACTTTCTATTTTGAGTATCTAAAGCTAGGGTAAAACTCAAATTCTAAAGCTAAAGTTAACATTAACGAGTGAAAATACGTCAATTTTTTTTATAGACGCGATAGGGTAATCCTAAGTCCTAACTAGATCTAAATAAGTCCTTACATATTATATAGGCTTATAGAGACACTCGATACCAATTCCAGTTGCTCCACAAAACCAAGGTTGAACTACTAACAACCTTAATAAAAACTCCAATATTGACTTGTTCATTTGATAAACATTTATATATTTGTTTTTTATTCTTTTGGTAACTGTTTGAAATAAATTGTTGATTGATTCCACTCAACAAATTTCTACGACGTGATCTACCAAACCCATGAAATATTAAAACCAATCAACACCATCATAACTTCCTTTTCAACACAATCCATGATTGATTTTTAATATCTATACTTTATTTCGATAATATTGAGTAAATCTTAAAACCCCATAAAAGTCTAAATTCAAAAATACATCATTGCTTTTATCTGGATAAGGTCAGTAATATGTCTATATATCAAGTGAAAAATGTGTATGTCAACGGCCAAGTCTGATTTTTTTTTTCTTCATATCGTCATATTTGCCCTAGTGCGACATAAGGTTACTATAATGAGTTGCACAGTCGCACAAGTGTAACTGATTTAGTGTTTTTAAATCAGTTACACTATGTTGCAAGCATGTTTATAAATATTTCTATAATTTTTTCTTTTCCACATCTTCATATTTTCCCTAGTGCGACATAGCAAGCATTAGGTATGTCAATGTCAAGTCTGATTTTTTTCCACATCCATAAATTTTTTAGTGATATCGTACAAGTCGTATTAAGACAAATATTAGTTATTTAGTACTTTTTTATTACTATTGTTTTACAGACTGATTATTGAAACATTTGTATAATATTAATTTTTAATTCTACTTTTTTTAATTATTTAATATTTGATTGTTTTTTGTTTAATTGAATCTTTGATTGTTTTTTTGTTTAATTGAACAAAATTTAATTACATTCTTTTTTTTACATTAGGTTTAGTGGATAGGACTAGTTACATGTTATGGGAACACAGTTAGGCTAGATACAGTAAGGGTATTCAATCCCCTTACTTTTCCCTGCCACGCCAGCTTTATCTTTCCAGCGACCTACATGCGATTCAGTGCCCCAGTAAGGGCGACTTAGTTCCGTTTTTTTTTTTTTTTTTTTTTTTTTTTTTTTTTTTTCACATTTTAAACTACAAACTTTTAAGTCTAAGTAGTACTTAAAATATTTAGTAGGGAGTATATACTTCGAATATTTGTGATCTAGTTCAGATATTTACCATTAAAGATTTAAAATACATGCATGCTTTTCACCATAATCTTAACTTTATTACGTTTGAAGGGTATCTTTACCAATAAAAATTCACATGCTACATCATTAACTTGTTGCTTTGCTTATTTACCATTCGATCGGCCACACGACCAAAATGGTGTATTTTCGTCCCACGATCGAATACACATAGCAAGGACGATCGAATGATATCGATCACATAACTCGATTGTGGTCTACTTCTGTCACCAGCCTTAGATACTTTTTAACACGCTTTTCTCTTTTTCTAAAGTTAAAAGGTGGAATCAAGATAATGATTAGTTTGTTGCTACCAGCTAGCTAATTGTATTACACTACTTTCTTAACGATTGTACAACTCAACTTTTGGTAATATTTAACTTTTAAGCCATGTTAACCTTAAAGTTAATGTTGACAAACATTAGAAATTAGGTAAAAGAAATATTTTTATACAAGATTGCAACTTCTAATTAAAAAGAAATATTTAAGCAATTATTTCAAAAATTAAATAAATAATAAAATAAAAATAAAGCAACTTTTTTATTCACTAACGTTTTTTTATCTTGATTAAAAATTTAGAATTTTTAAAAACTTTTCTTCTCCTAGCCTTTGTATAACCGTTCATTACTTAAACATTTGTGATGCCATTTGTGCAAACTAACTTTGGTTTGTAGAGGTTTCTTTATATGGCAAGGGATCCAGTAAGAAAAAAAAACTAAAATAAGAAGAATAAGAAGGAATTCTAGCTACACATTTTAAATAAGAGAGAAAATTTTAAAAGGAGATGCATCCATTTTTGTATGTGCATCTGAAATGTGTGGTTGTGGTTTCTTCGTACTCTTCTTATTTTAATTTTACTTCTTATTTGATCATAATTCTTCTTTATATATAGCATTCTTGTGAAAAACTGAAAATTTAAAATTTTCTTTTGCTTGAAATTTAGCAACAAGAATATGAAAGAAAGTATATACATAAGTTAGACCTCTACATCATCGTGCCATTATTTTAACCTTGAAGACACTAAATCATTCACTAGTACATTATGTTACATTTAAAATTGAATGACGGCAAAAGAAAACAATAGCAGCGTCCGACATGGCCTATTTTTCATCAAAAACTGGAATTTGAGTTATATACACGTCAATGCGTGTGTACGATTGTAATTAAACATTCAACTATTGTATGTATACGTACTTTTACAGTTTTACTGATTTTTTTTGAACGGCGGAATATATTAGAAACAAAAAACTGAAACTAGAGAAGAAATTACAAAGCAATGGCTGAGGGATTAGACATCCAATCAGACAAGCTAAAATTCTTTTTGCATCTACTTGAAACATACATAAACGATCTAGAGACTATATCATCAAAAATCGTCGAACGTCTCGGAATTGAAGAACCAAAAAGGATTTGATTCCTGAAATTCCAAATCTGCCACCATGAAATGTAGAAAACCCCATCAAGTATCAGTTTCTTCTTTGACGGTAAACGGATATCTTTAAACCATGAGAGCCATTCTGCATACGAGGACACGTGATAAAAATCAATCTGCCACCATCTGCAAATCTTCTGATGAATGTTAGACGCCATCTCGCATTTGAAAATGATACGGGACGTGTCTTCTATATCCTCATGACATACCGAACATAAGTTATACTCCATTGACACTCCTCTTTTCAGCAAATTTATTTTTGATGGAATACGATCCAAACTAACTTTCCAACCAAATATGTTGATTTTAATTGGGATGTACTTGACCCATCTTGTAGGATCAACAGCATGAGGCAAGACCGCTTCATCTAAAAGGTTTCTAACATCTTTAACCATGAACTCACCCTCACCATTAAAGTCCCAATACCACCTATCCACCTGGGAAGATAACGAACATGAGTCCAGAATATCTCTCATTTTTGTCAATTGATCACCTTCAACACCTGATCGAACTCGTCTTCGAAAAGAGCCCTCTAGATCTGTAGACATCTTATCAGCAACCGTAACTGATTTATTGTTTTCCAAAGCATACAACCTGGGGTATTTAAACCGAAGAATTTGATCTCCTATCCAAAGATCGTTCCAAAAAGATGTTTGCTCACCGTTACCTATATGCTTTTTGCAATGATCCATAATCTCTGTCCCCTTCAATTTAAGACAATGAACCTCATTTAAAATCTCTAACCACGTAGATCTGCTTCCATTGTACTTACGGATTAACTCATGATGATTAGATCCGTGAATAGAAACAATTATGCGATACCATAACGAGTTGTCACAATTCAAAAAACGCCAAATCCATTTGCATAAAAGAGCCCGATTAAGAGCCCAATAACTTGACATTCCCAATCCCCCATTTTCTTTAGCAGCTAAAACTTTCTTCCAAGGGACCCACGTAATTTTTGATTCCTTATCAACTGCTCCATTAAAGAATTTATTGCGAATTGACTCCATTAAGTCTAAAATACCCGTGGGAACTTTGTATATCGACATACTATAAATCGGAGAAGCACCCAAAACCGACTTTAACAATGTAAATCTCCCACCTATAGAAAGAGTCTTTGCTTTCCATTTCGACAATCTGGATTGGATCTTTTGAATAATAGGCGCCCATGCTAATTTTCGAGACATTGAGTTACCTATCATCACCCCAAGATATTTGAATGGAAGTTTAAGAACCGAGCATCCAATTAAATTTGCAGCTTGCATAACCTCTTCGGGATGAACACCAATCCCTAACAGATTGCTTTTAGCCATATTTATCTTTAATCCAGAAGCAAGATAAAAAATATGAAGAACTTTTACCAGACTTTGGATATTGTTTTGGCTTCAATCACCCACAAAAACTACGTCATCGGCATAAAATAAATGAGAAACCTTCATTGAAGAGCCAATTGTGATACCCGAATATAAACCATCCGCAACCACCCTATTAAACGATAAATTAAGGGTTTCCATAACAAGTATAAAAAGATACGGATATAACGGGTCACCTTGCTTTAAACCTCGTTCAAAAACAAATTCCGAAGAAGGGCTTCTATTCACCAATACAGACGCCATAGCAGAAGAAAGACAACCCTTCACCCACCTTCGCCATTTTAATCCGAAGCCAAACGAATGAAGAACGTCATCTAGAAAGTCCCATCTTATTGAGTCATAAGCCTTAGTGAAGTCAACCTTAAAAATCATTGCTTGTTTCTTCAACTTTTTACACCATGCTAGAAGTTTATTGAGAATAAAAGGACCGTCTAAAATTTGCCTCTGGGCCACAAAAGCTGATTGAACATCTGAGACCAGCTCGGAAATAACTCCCGTGATCCTATTAGCTAGAATTTTAGAAGTCACTTTATACATACTTCCTATTAAAGTGATAGGGCGGTAATCAGAACAAAATTTTGCATCTTGAACCTTGGGGATTGAGGCTATAAAGGATGAATTACAACCTTTTGGAAACATACCATACTCAAAAAACCATTCGATAGCTTCACTAAATTCTGTGCCGATCAAGTCCCAGAATTTACGAAAAAATTCGAACGTGAAACCGTCCGGGCCCGGAGATTTATTAACCCCGCAATCCCACACCGCCTTTTTAATCTCTTCTTTAGAAACCCAACCATCCAGAAAGTCTCTTTGATCCGCACTTAATTGTTTTGGGAAAGGAAAATTTAAAATACATCTCGAATCAGGAGGTTTAAGAAATTGATGGCTGAAATGTTTTCTAAATTCCACTTTAACTCTATTAGGATCAATCACCCATTCACCATTCACCATCATTCCTCTAATAGCTAGGGTAGATCTTTTCTTGTTTATGATACCATGGAAAAATTTAGAATTTTCATCCCCTCAATTGACCATTTCACTTTAGCCTTTTGCACATTGTCCATATTTTCTAACTTCTTCTTTACATCAAGATCTTTCATGAGTTCTAATCTACGCTTTGAAACTTCACTTGACCCGTGACCATGGTCCAAAATTTTATCAATCTCTTCCAGCTTTGTTTTTACCTTTATAATCTCCACCTTTATCCCTTTATTTCTATTTTGATTCCAAGTACGAATCGATTTCTTAAGTTGTTGAAGCTTAAGTTTGAATTTGATTAGATTATTAGTCTTAGGAATCTCCATAGAAATCCACTCCCTCTTAAACAGTTTTACTGATTTACTGGTTGATATTTGAAGCTAATCAAGCTATATATTCTCAGTAATGTTTCTGTGCGTTTAAGCATGTTTTTACATTTTCATTTTCAAAACACCTGATATTTATTTGTTTTATCGAAGCATATTACTAGCGTCAGAAACAAAAACGTGTGAATTTTACACCTTCGTGGGGGGGCCTATCTTTGACAAAATTGTAAATACTACCCTCTCCGCAAAACATATCTTAATTATTCGGATATTACAAAAGACCGACACGATTACACGAGTAAATTAAGTATAGCAGATATACAAAGTGGTGTGGCCATGCGTGATGTTCCACTTTTATGAGTTTTATCTTTTGTGGAACTATTCAAACCCTTGCTTAAATAACTTAACGTACAACACCCTTTAGGTTATTATAGAACGGTACTTAGGCAATGCGGCGGCGGGTACCATATGATTATATTTTTGTGTTATTTGGTTACACGTTTAGTTGTCTTCATGCTTTATAAGTAAAGATATTAGAGATGGTTAAGATAAATAATTTTAGTTTGAACAGCCAACTGATTCCTAACAAACTTTATAACCAACGTGCTTTTTAACAAATTAATTTTAAAATCTTTCTATAATAATGAAGAAAAAAGTCTGAATTTTAAGCATTTCTAATTTATTTTTAGTATATTCAACTTAACAACGTTGATCATTGCCGCTTTGCCATGCAATTTGGTCATAGGATTAGGTAACCTGCCCCTTTCTTTACATGCATCAATTCACTCTATATAAACTCATGCAATGCATTCATTTTTTTCACAAACATTTTACTCACTTTGCTAGTCATATCAAACACTTAGCATTCAAAATGGGGTCTAGTGTTATTGTGAAGTTTGCATTTGTTATGTTTCTAGTGGGAGTCGCTTCGGCTAAGCTTTCAACCAACTTTTACTCAAAATCTTGCCCGAACCTTTTCCCAGCTGTGAAATCAGCTGTCCAATCAGCAATTTCAAGAGAAACCCGGATGGGCGCTTCTCTCCTTCGTCTACACTTCCATGATTGCTTTGTCAATGTAAATTCTCTTATTTGATTCCTCTCACAGCGCTTTTGAAACTCACTTAATTAAACATATCAAGTTTACTGACTTGGCAGTTTATTAATCTAAGATATCTAAAAATCTTAATAATTTACGCATATATAGTCAAGAATAAGTCAATATACATTACCTAGTTTTCTAGGACACCAATAGTATTTATTATGTATGATTGCGTAGTGTCAAACCAGTCTTTTCACAGTGTCGTCTAATAAAAATTTCATTTTCAACTCCAAGTTAATTAATTAATCTTGTGGCTTATTCTATTAAAATATAATTTTCAGGGATGTGACGGTTCGATCCTATTAGACGATACATCCTCCTTTACTGGTGAGAAGAATGCAGCTCCTAACTTTCGATCTGCTAGAGGGTTCGACGTTGTGGACAATATAAAGTCTGCTGTCGAAAGAGCATGCCCTGGTGTTGTCTCGTGTGCTGACATATTAGCTATTACTGCTAGAGACTCGGTTCATATTGTAAGTGTCTTTCTATGCTTATTAAGAACATTGTGTCCGCAATAAAGTAGTACTAGTAATTGATTTTGTGTTTTGGATTAAAACTATGAAGCTTGGAGGACCTTATTGGAATGTGAAATTGGGAAGACGTGACTCAAGGACCGCAAGCCAGGCTGCAGCCAACAACAGCATTCCCCCGCCTAGATCAAGCCTAAGTGCACTCATCTCATCCTTCAGTCGTGTTGGACTTTCGGCTAAAGACATGGTTGCTCTCTCAGGTTTAATGTCTTTCTTTTTTTCTTTTGACTTGGAAATAAGGAGAAGTACTTAAAAATGTCGAATTTGGCTACATTTATTGATAACTTGTAATAAGAGATATATGTATATAGAAACTAGTAAATAAATATGTGTGACACAAAATTAGTAATGACTAGTTTTAACTCATTACTTTCTAATAATAATGACAGGGTCCCACACGATCGGGCAAGCAAGGTGCACCAATTTCCGAGCTAGAATTTACAACGAAACCAAGAACTTAGATGCTTCGTTCGGCGCATCACGACGTAGCAACTGCCCACGAGCCTCAGGTTCAGGGGACAACAATTTGGCACCACTAGATGTCCAAACTCCAAACGCATTCAACAACGACTATTACAAGAACTTGATAGCCAAGAAGGGTCTGCTCCACTCGGACCAACAGCTCTTTAACGGTGGCTCAGCTGATTCGACTGTTAGAAAATACAGCAGCAACCCACGTCAATTTAGCTCAGATTTTGCTGCAGCCATGATCAAGATGGGTGATTTCAAGCCTCTAACTGGGTCAAGTGGTGAGGTCAGGAGGAACTGCAGAAAGCGTAACTAAGACATGAAGTTCAATAAGAGTTTTAATAATGTTTGGTGTTTTATTTATGATTAATTTCTATATTTGAAAAATGAGTGTGGATTATATGTATTGCAATCATTTAATTTTTGGTTACTTCTAATCATATATAGTACTAGTAGATGATATTGGTTCATGATATCATTATAATATGTGAATTAATGATTTGTTTGAAAGTGTTTACAACTTTACAGAACTTTTTTTTTTTTTTTTTTCTTTGAACGGCAAAGATTTATTAAAAGACTAGCAAAGAGCGTTGCTCTTGCGGTTTCATGAATGGGCTCATGAAATGTTTTGGTGAGTCCACTTTAAAATATACAGTGACTAAATAGTAAAATTATAGAGTGCTCTTGAGAATATGTAACAAAAAATTCAACATCCATTAGTAATAGGGTAACTAGTTTTGTGTAAATTAATTAAAGACTATTACATGTGTTCCTTGTAATGTGTAACAATGATTAAATCGAATTATTTGGGTTGCACATTCCATGAGCAATAATTTATTTTTATAATATAACAAAGGGTATAAAGTAGATGAGACACAACAATAATTTTCAACGGTTTAATTTTTATTAAAAGTTAATATAAAAAATTAGATGAGTCAGAAATGAGCTTCTGAATGAATAAGTGACCGACTAGAATATAAGAGTAAATGCTTTCAAATGATAAGTAATAAATTCAAAAGGTGCAATTACATCTGTTAGTTTTGCTATTTTATAAAAGATAACGTCACACGTAAAGAAATGGACTAGATATCATACAAATAGTACTTTAGGGACTATTATTGTAATATAGACAAACTAGTAATGTTAGGAGCCTATAAATACCCCTCATGACTCTCTATGAGGGGTGGGAAAGTGTGTGTAAGTTTTACTTCATTTCATATTTAATAAACACATAGTTCTTCACCTTTCTCTCTTTACTTTTTCTCTCTAGAACCATGATATATTTCCATCAACCTCGATCTCCGGAACGTGTTTCTTGGTCATATCAAGTGGTATCAGAGCTAACCGGGGGCAAATCGTGGTGTTTTTGGGTGAAAAATCGTGTTTTTTTGGTGTTTTTTCTCGGAAAACTTACGATCTTATCGAGTTAGATAATTTTATCGAGTTAGAACTTGTTTAGTGAGTTAGACTTATATTCTTGCGAGTTAGAAAACTTTCTTGCGATTTAGACTAGCGAGCTAGATAAGTTCTAGCGAGTTTAAAAATTCTACCGAGTTAAAAATTCTAGCGAGTTAGCAATTTCTTGCGAGTTTGTAAAAATTCTAGCGAGTTTAAAAATCTCTTGCGAGTTTCAAATTTTTTTTTTTGCGAGTTAGAATTTTTGCAAGTTTGTGAGTTAGGGTCATGAGTTTCAATGTTACCGAGTTTGGATACCGAGTATGGACAGCTTTACCGAGTTAGATGTTAATTACCGAGTTTGGGCCATATTACCGAGTTAGGGTATTTTTCGTGCAACGGTTTCATGAGTTGAGTATGCTTCATATTGTTTGCCGAGTTAGGCTGGTCCAACCTTATCGTTTATCGAGTAAGGATTTCTTTTAGACTAATCTAAACGAAACTCTGCATAAATTGACTTAGGATATCGAGTAACGAGATGGGATTTTGAGCAAGGACATATCAAAGGATTATTATATAAACAAAACCCTAACCTCATCGAATAATCTAATGTCTAAATACCCTAAACCCTTACCTTCAAAAAAAAAAAAAAACACATGATATTATTGGTAAACAATTTATAGAACATGATTCATTTTATTGTTTCATTATCTAAATACCAATATGTCACACACCAAAAACACACCACGAATTGCTTAAACGATCCTAAACAAGATTCACACTCAAATAACAACGGCTAGTATTGTATTTTTGTGATTATGGGGATAATTCTTTATCACCTTTCTGGGTTTAAAGTTCATTTCAAGGGCATGTGTACTTATTTATCTAAAAGTCTAGGGTGGATGGATGCATGACTTTCGAAGATACTTGTCTGGGCAAACACTAAAGATAGTGATTAAGACTTGGATTATCTAGTTATACCCGATGTAAGGAGTTACATTGTAGTGCTCACGGGTTATAGCTATCACTTTAAGGAGTTACATTGTAGTACTCAGTGTTGCACGAAGTTGTGGATATTTCATATACTGTTTGTTGGTCTGGGTATATGGCACTACCTATGCTTAAAGGAGTTACGTTGTAGTGCTCAGTATAGGTTCTTAGTCACACCATAGTACAAGATTAAGTAACATATCTACGGGATGTTTACTTTATTGTCAGATTTGTTATATTGGGTTGTTTCTATAGTCATTGGTCATTTACTAGCTGGTTGGAATTTGAAGAGGTCACTTAAAGGTTGAAGAGAAGAGAAGAGATTGTAGAATAAAGAGAGTCATATCCTATCAGCATATTCTCACAAATTATGCTTTCATGGTCTATCTATATTGCATCAGAAGTGTAAAGTACGGGTAATTTTGGCATGTACACACAATAGTATGATGATTTCGATACATCGCAACCATCAGGAGGGAGAAGAACATGCCAAAAGAAGTAGTGTTTCATCTCTAGTACGATTGGTTGTTCGAGGGAATTGTGCTTACACTAGAACCGAAGAAGTACTAATAATGTGTACATCGGAGCGTATTACCAACCTTCTGTGCAATACTATGTGAGTTATGCTATGATGCTCCCAGAACGACAACCATGGTGCAAACTCATTAGTATCTACCTTATCCGCTGCGAGATGAGAAGAGAGTTGTCAGTTTAGGAGGGAGCAGAAGAAAAAGAATAAAGGCTCACTAGTTAGGAGGGAGTAATAATGATGAGGCGAAAAATGATCCGTTTTTAGGGGGTCATTTAAGCCCGAATCCGAATTTATTTGATCAAATATTGCCCTAAATCGTTCCTTTTGTGATTTTAGGTACTTGGAGAGTGAATTCTGGAAAAGAAGCCATTTTGGACGTTTTTGGAGCATAAAAGTGAAGAAAACGGCAAAGTCTCAATTTTCCATGCTGGGAACAGTACATGAAGGCGTCAAGAGTTTTTCTTGACGGCGTCAAAACCCCAAGAATTAAAATCCATAGTTGATGACGGCGTCAAGAGCATTTTGGTGACGGCGTCAAGAGTAAAAGTGGTGACGGCCCAGAGAGAATGTGAAGGCGTCACCCAAGGCCGTCACGTGTTAACTTGTCAAAACTTGCGCGCGGAATAGCTGATATTGTTTTGGTCATAACTTTTGCATACGAACTCGGATTGAGGTGATTCAAAAGCCCAGGCGAAGAGGACGAAGAGATCTACAATTTGGTGAAAAAATGGTTGTGACGGCGTCAAGAGTACGAGCTGACGCCGTCAAGCCTTGCCGACAGAAAACATGTCTATAAATATAACTTCATAACTTCACTTTTTGTAAGCCCTAAACCCCAAAGTCGATTCCTGGGTTTAGGTGGGTGTTTTTCCAGCAACTTAGAGGGTTTCAATCACTCCATAAACATCATGTATTGGTTTGATGATTCTATCTCAACTACGTCTTTCATTATTCGTGTTGATTGTCTTTCTTTGATTATGTTTTGCTAATTCACCTTGTGTCTACTTATGATTATGTGAAACTTGTATATAATTGATTAGATCTCATTGATTTCTTGTTGATGTTGTGTCTATCTCCATCAATTAAGGCGTGACAACTTCAATAGATCTAGTTGGTTTAGTTTATAATTCTTGTTTCCTATTGATTCTTGTTTTGATTGAATGATTTATATGTTAGGCTTAAGAAAACTGGCAGATCTCCAAATGGTAACATGCTTGAACGTCTTAAGAAACATGAACCGAGGCGTACTAGGTCTTTATTGGTTGTATTTAATGCATGAGCCACTGTTTACAATTCCTATAGTTGTGCTGGGCATGGTGTAGGAGGAGATAAGAGCTCATAGAATTGGGGAGTTATGTATGCCACCCCATGAATGGTATTAAGGAATACAACCCGTCAATTAAAACAAGGTTACAATTCAATAGGTAGGATTGGATAGCTAGCAAGGAGTAACATATCATAGGTAGACATGCTTCACTTATCTTGTAGAACACTAGTTTACTTTTCTTGTTAATTAGTTTAAATAGTAGCTTTTGGGTTAGTTGATTAGCAACTAATTCCGCCCACTCTCCCAAAACCCGAGATTTTTACTTGCTTTTCATAAAATATAAAAATACAAAAAGAATCATCCTTCACCTTTAGACCTAGTTAGATTAATTTCAATCCTAACGACACTATTCCTAGCTGAACGATCAATCCCCCGGTACTTGTCACTATACTATACTACAACGATCAGGTACACTGCCTGGTGGGGGTTGTAAGCTTCTCGAGATCCCTTGAGAGGTAAAGCCTGTTGCGATTCCCACGCATCAAATAACCTAACTAGACCATTACAGTTGAAGTTCAGAGCTACAAAGACCTTTGACGTCAGTGTCAAAGATCATACGCCGAGATCGTCGGAAGAGAGAACTTCAAGTCTGCCTCAGTATCTAGACTACAGAGACTCTGCGCTTCAACAACGTCAACATAGTTTACTATTGTTGTAATTTACATGTTTATGTGTTTATAGGTCTCATTGTATCCATTCATGTGTGACGATATCTTGGAGGGAGATTGTTAGCCTTGCTATTTTATAAAAGATAACGTCACACATAAAGAAATGGACTAGATATCATACAAATAGTACTTTAGGGACTATTATTGTAATATAGGCAAACTAGTAATGTTAGGAGCCCATAAATACCCCTCATGACTCTCCATGAGGGGTGTGGGAAAGTGTGTGTAAGTTTCACTTCATTTGTCATATTAATAAAACACATAGTTTCTCCACCTTTCTCTCTCTAGAACCATGATGTATTTCCATCAACCTCGACCTCCGGAACGTGTTTCTTGGTCATATCAACATCTTAGAAAAACACTATCTTATACTAGTATACGTTAAGTAATGTTGATTGTTCGTGAGGTCTTATCAACATGTAAATCATTACATTCAATGGTGTCGTAGAATTGTACTTGCTTTGACTTTTTTGAATAGTGTTTTTAATTTTGTAACAAAAAAGTTTCCTCTTAATAGATACTTATATTATTTCTAAGTATCTAGAATTCTAGATGTTTATTATGTGAGGAAAAGAAAGGAGTCACTGAAAATTGTTAGATCATAGTGACTATATCATCTTGTTCTAATTTAGGGACTCAAGTTACTAAAACCCCATTAGTAACTAGAATATTTTTACTTCGCCTCGGAATAACTCTTTGAAGATCAGTTGTTGTATAGTTTACTTAATGACTAATCTACACTTAAACAATTTTATTTTTATATATAATAAATAGACTGTTGGACATCGAATTAACCTAACAGTTGATTCAACTTGCACTTAATCATGACAAGATGTATACATGAGTAATGTGTTCGTCTAATCTTCTTTGTTATTTTTCTACTTATACATAATCCTTAATTTCGAATAAAATACTTCCCATATTAAACTGAATAAACTTTTATTCTGACTGAGGTAAATAAGTCATAGCTCCTTTACGCTATGTTCTTGAGTTTGATTTATGGGAGAAAGGAAATGATTTTGGAAAGAAACTGAAAAATCTTGTGTTCTCAAAATGTTTTATGGGGAAGAAAGGAAATGATTTGGAAAGAAGGAAGGAAGGAAGGAAGATCCGGTGTTTTTTTGTATTGTTTATGATCCGCCCAGTTTTGAGAAGAAAAGGAAAGAGGAAAAATCATTGTATCTTATCTTCTTTTCTTTTATGAAAAAACTCAAGAACATAGTGTTAACTCAAGAAAATGTCATCAATTACCAATTTATTGACTATAAAGTGACAACATAAAGGTGATATTTTATTTTTTAATAACAAATTTTTACAACTTACACAATTTATCTCACAGATATCATCTCAAACATGTTTTAGTTGCGACTTGAACTTACAACTTTTTAATTGATGAGTCACTTATATAGCACGGGTCAGTTGACTTTGGTTTGAAGGTCATATCTATAGTGAATTCCCTTTAAATAGTCAACTTTTTAACCATGTAAAGTTTTTATAACATATTAGAACAATATACGATATGTAAACCATACACTCAAAGCTAACTCTACTAAAATCGCACAACTAAATGTTACTATGCTAAGGTTCTAACTATTATAAATGTGAGTTTAGAGAAAAATGTATTGGCGGGAAAATGTGTTATTCTGTTATTGAAATGAAATGGGAGATTACAATGCTATTTATACAAGATACAGACTATGCTACTTTGACTTTTACATTTACCATCTCTAACTGAATTCTAATTAACTATTTGTTCTAGAAACTATTACAAAGAACTTGTGTTGCTCTGCATAACTTGTACTTCAATGGTTGTGGTGTTGTTGTTGATGAGTGAAGTGCATTGGCTTGATGAGCTTATGGTTCGTTGTTGACTGCTACTCTTCCTTCTTTCTTTTCTTCAGTGACTTTGGTTCTTCCTTCTTTACTAACAGTTGTTAAACTAAAGCAAAATATAATTATATGGTTGTAAGTTGAGATCATATGAGAAAGGAAAGGAAAAAAAAACGCGATGGACAATGAAGAACTATAACTAAACGAAAAGAAGTTAAAAGCCCTGATCATGATCAATCTTTTTTCTTGTCCATCGTATCATCATTGATGATACGGTGTATAGTATGAATATGGATTCACAAACTAACACTCTTTGAAGTTTGAATGACGCCGATGTATATGACGAAGAAAGGGTGGACCATAGGATCTACCAAGTGAACCATGTCACATTGAAAACACTGTATCCTAACACAAAACTTAAAACAAAAATCTCATATGTTTAAATATACTTAACACATCAAGCATTTGGCACTCAGTTTGACCAAAGATGCTATTATGTATAATTCAATAATGGGTCTTTATGCAATCGGGAGCATTTTTAGAAAAGGTAATACGTAGATCGTTTATAAATGTGATTAGTGTTAAAAGTATCGGGTATGATCACATTTGGTGTTATTAATATTCTTTTTATGCCAACATAACTTTGAGAATCACATTAAATTACATTTGTTATCTGAACACCAAATTTATTAGTCACTTTTATTTTTCAAATCAAAGTCACAGGAAATGTTGACTCGACCACGTTTCGCGTTTCGGATAGTTCGTACCCAAACGCGGTACGATCACGACTCAGATCGTGATTTGGATCGCTATATCCGGCGTTCCCAAAAAACATCAATCGGTGTACCCAATTCTATTGGATCGACGTACCAAAATGAAGTGGTACAGCGTACCAAAGTGAACCGGTACAGTTAATTATCCACTCATATTAAACTTAAAACAAACTTAAACCATTACTACTTTAACCAATTTAGTTAGTGAGTATTTTTACAATGTATAATTATTTAATTAAATCAACTTATTAATTTATAACCACTCATTAGTTCCACCTTAGCATATCCTTACCAATCTAACCATACACCTACACCTAAGTACCTAACAAGCTCTTATCTTAATAAACCTCCATTTGTGTTCAAAAAACAAAACAAAAACAAAACCTGATCCCTTAATCTCATGCAAAAAAAATCATAATGGCTTTTGGTAGAAAAAGAAACCATGATGATATACGTGAGCAAGGATATAGTGAAGGAGTTAATGATGTTGATGGCGTGGAAGAGGAAGAAAACATAGATTATAAAGAAAGTGTACCTCAAACTCAACCACTGATGCAGGTTTTACCGACCAGGTTTTAATATTTATAATACTCGTTTTACCTAAGGTCTACTGATGAGTGTGTAAAGACTCATCATTTTTACCTTTTCTGAGCTGCCAAAACATCTAAAAACACTCAATATTGAATCAAAATAGTGAAAATATCCCAGGAATGTGTTTTACATGTTTCAAATGCAAAATAATCAAAAACAGATGAAAAACGTACAAAGTTTGCATAATTGGCAGTTTCAGTCCCTCAACTTTCAAAAATTGTCAAATCTAGTCCCTGGTTGTTCTAAAAACTTGAAAAAGTTACCAAAGGCCCTTTTAAATCAAAAAGTTACATAATTAGTCCTTT
Organism: Artemisia argyi; assembly: GCA_030686995.1. Classification (NCBI taxonomy): domain Eukaryota; kingdom Viridiplantae; phylum Streptophyta; class Magnoliopsida; order Asterales; family Asteraceae; genus Artemisia; species Artemisia argyi. The sequence continues at coordinate 435 of JARVZY010002361.1, read as the reverse complement.
GGTGCAAAGTTTCACAAAATGTCAAGTTTAGTCCCTGAAGTTTGGAAAATTGTCAAAAATGCTCCCTGGGATATGAAAACTTTGAGAAAAACAAATTTTGTCCTTGTACTTCTCATATATGGCAGGATTGTTCCTTGGTGGAAAAGTTTGGTGAAATTACATAACAGGTCCCTGAAGTTTGAAAGTTTGGCAGATTTAGTCCCTGGAAAATTTAAAGTGGAAAAATCATACAAGGACCATGTAGTATTCATCATATAACAAAACACACCCTTTAAAATACTTTGGAAAGATGCCAAGACTCACCCCTCAAAATTCAGGAAATTACAAAAATGGTCCTTGTGATACATTAAACCAAACCGGACCCTTATTAGTATTAAACCAAATCTAATCCACATCCCTACCCAAGCCCACTCCCTATTCTAGGCCCAAACAACT
>JARVZY010002360.1:0-57078 GCA_030686995.1 Artemisia argyi | reverse complement strand
ACACAAGAAAACACACTCTCTCTCTAAAGATGGTTTTTTTTTTAAGAGAGAGAAAGTTAAGGGAATTTTATGTGTGTGTATGTTTGTGTTTGTGAGAGAGGAGAGAGAGATCCCAGATAAGAAAATCTCTTTATACAAACAAATGACCTTCTTAAAAAAACAGTGACATGATTTTTGTCAACACTTGGTCTATCTTCTCTATGATTAAACCAATCACTGCCTGACACGTGTCAGTCAGTAATTGGTGGATTTTATTATAGTTTCTCTCTCTTCTCTATGATTAAACCAATCACTGCCTGACACGTCAGCGTGTGAAATTTTTTTGTAAATTTCTTATGTGGATGTAGCATCCCTCTTTTTACTCACACTATTGGTGTGGTATGTATGCTTATACCATTTTTTTTTTTTTTTTTTTAAGTTTTTTAGTTACATAAAATCTAATATCAGCTCCAAAAATAAAAATAAAAATAAAAATAAAATAAAAGTTTGTGACAATATTAGATTTTTCTAAGGTTTTTTTTTAGTGGTTCAAAGTTTGTTTTATAAAATAGTAAGAATATTAGCTCAAAAAAAAATTGTGACAATATTAGATTTTATTTTATGTAACTAAAACAAAATGATTTGTAAAAATAAGTTTGGACTTTTTATCAAGAGCTACTCACGAAATGTTTATAAGACCAAGTGTACTGGTCAAACATTTAACACGCGTGATCAGTTTTTGAGACATTATTAATCATGGTTCTTGTTAGACTGGTCACTATGGAGGTGAAGCACCATCAGATGGTGGCATCCACCACGTACGAACCACACCAAGACCACCTCTACCTGCGTGTCAAAGGTGTATTTTTGCACTAGTTTGATGGTCTGCACCACCTAATGAATAAAGAAAATGGGTGTTTTTATTATTATTCTTTTAGTTTGTTAGTGTGTGAGATATATTGTGTGTATGTTTATATAAAGTGGGATATTTTTAAAATTTTAATTTGGTGGTGACTATGGCACCTGTTTTGTGGCGAATTTGGTAGTGTGTTGAATGGTGATGTGTCGTCGATATGGACGTTGTGAGTTTGGTGACCATAGCACCCAATCTTACAACATGTGATTGTTCACACATGAAAAAATAAAAGAAGGGAGTCGGTGGTACAAACCACCTATCGAAAATAGAATTTGCGTATGAGTGTGAATGTGTTGTGAGGTATTTGTGTGTTCGAGTGATCGTTATACGCTAATCAGTTACATTGAATACACGCTTTCTATAAATTTTTACAACCAAGCGCAATATGTACAACTAAGGTATTTAGTCAATTATATGAAGAAAAAAAATGTTGAATGTACATGTTAATTAGGCGTATGCCCGGCAAATAATTATATTTGCGAACTCGTGATTTTATTTTGACCTTTGATGCAAAACGTATGTTTTTTTAACGTTAATATAATGTGTATTTTTTTTAATTTGTCAAGTTTAAAATTGATGAAGTTTAAAGTATAAATACTTAAATATAATTTAAACAAACTACTAGTATATTAATTACTAGTAAGTTTTTAAAAATTCAAAAATAAGCATTTACTTTTTCTAAACGATATAGATTAAAAGATAAATTATATTATATCACATCATACTTTTGTATAAACTATAAAGAAATGCTGGATTTTCTCTATGTGAAAAAAGGTGCAAAATTTTTTATCTTTTCCACTTTTGGTGATTCAATAACTTGGCGTAATTAACCAGTATGTTGCCAACAAGTAGGAGGTCCCAGCGAAGACCACTTTCGGACACTCATTTTCCCAAAGTAAATTTTTTTATAAATTGCTATTTCAAACTACATAATACGGAGTAATTGAAATTTTTTAAGTTAATAATACTAATAAAGTCCTTATTTATCTTTGGAATATAGAACATTTAAATGCTACTCTAAATATATGATCTGTGTATTTTCTGTTTCCTTTTTTAGCGTGAAGGAATAATTTTTTATATTTAAAAAATTTAAAAATAAATGCCCATTTGCAGCTGCACTGTGCCATTATATTTATGCCAATGTTACTTTGTTTTTACGAAAAAGGTCATTTCAGTCTGCTTCTTTTAAATTTGAAAATTTTATATTTAAAATATTGTAGATTCTACAATTAATATAAGTGTGTTTTGGGTATATATGAAATTAAATAAAAGTAGAAAAATTATGAAATTCCTCCTTTACTAAATATCGTTAGAGCTTTGGCAGTTAGTGACGGAATATGGTGAATCCCGAGACACTCATGGATTTTTTTGTCGTATTGTTAATTTTGTTCAAAAACCTTAATTTTTTATAAATTGACTTGGTTCCAAAAAAATTGTGTATGTAATTTTGTTTAGTTTTTCTTAAATGCACCTGAACACTTTATGTTCTGATTCTATCTCTAGCAGCGATTAGTTTGATTATTCTTGCCACGGGCGCTCTATGTTACATTATCACCAATATAATATCACTTTTATCTAGTGATGATCTCGTCGTTACTATTAAATACTTTATCCATTAAAATATACTCATATGACAAGCATATCTTTTTAAAAACAATTAAAAACATTGAAAAGTGATTTAGGCCGGCTTCATGACCACGAGCAACATGAAACACCTCAAATGTTTTTACTCACCATGTACGTTGTGGAGTCTTCATGGCATCTACATCGTAAAGAGCTCGAATCTATTTTCCCAATTTAACCAAAATTTAACTTGCTGCTCTTTTAAACATCTCTCCAATACTCAAAACATGAACATATACTTATATAATCCAAATGAACCTAGAACAAGTACTAAACATAGTTTCCTACAAATTTTGACCCATTTAACTCAAGATGGGTGAAACATTTTTTGACTACACGAACAAAACATATTTGACACTTTACATAAAAGCCTTCATTTGCAAGACATAGTTGCACTAGTACTACTTGCCTATACAACGACAAGTACTTTCAATCAACACTTCACATCTTAAGGCCACAGCTCTAGACCTTACCTTGCTCACATAACCTACAAAATATTCAACAACTAAAATGTAAGCACTACGCTTAATATGTAATCAACAATAACAAGCAATCATATATAATTAAATCATCTTGCATCATACATTTTCCAACATTAGTCCATATCACATCATCACTAATCCAACCCATCACTTGCATACATAGCTCTTTGAACAATCATCAACTAGCATCATAAATAGAACCATAACATACCTTAACTAGTTATAACAACTAATCTCATGCTCGTGTCATGCATGATAAAACAATTATAAAGCAGAAAAGTACTTATTAAAATAAATACGGGTGAATATACTTAAGCTATGATTTGCTAGGACATACTATATATACACATGCACCGTATATATAGCTCATCCTAAAGTACATGCAAACCACGAGTTTCACCCGCTCAGTTACAAACTAATGCAACTCGTCATTCCCAGAATGACGGTTTTTACCTTATTGCTAAGTATTGCCAGTTTAGGAAAGCTTTGACTTTTAATTATTTATAAACCCTAATTAGTTTTTTTTCCTCTTTAAAATTTAAAAACATGTGACTTAGGTAACAAGAAACCCTAAGTCATCATATTTTGAACTTTAAAGAAAAAATGATTATTATGCCCTTCTTAATAAAAAAATATACTACGCTAAAACCCCAGTTTTGCTTTTGTAAATATTTTAAAACCCTAGTTTTCATATTTGGCAATCCAGGATTTCAAATAAGTTAAAACTGAAAAAACTTTCAGTTTGGTTTAATGAGATTCATGCTCGGTTAGATTTTACGCTCCCATCTGGCTGAGATTTGTAAAATCATTAGTCTAGGGTTTAAGGTATCTAGATAAGTTTTCTTGCTAATCAAGAAATCTTGTTTCCTTATGATCACTTTTGGTAACCTAGGATTTTCAATCCTTGTTTTAGAAAATTCTTGAAAAGATTTGCATCTTACCAAAAATACCTAAAACTCTATATTATAATGTGGAGATGCATGCTAAGAAAAACTAAATCTTAGAAAAACCCTAGCTCTTGCAATTGTGACAATATTAATTAGGGACTCATGTTTGATCATGGGTAATTTTACTGGGTTTCGTATAAAGAAGTCAATGCCCTAAAGGATTAGAAAACCCTTGAGAATTTTGACTAAGGAAAAACCCTAACCTTAAAACGACACCCTCAAGTGTTTAAAAACCCTTTGTATATCTCGATTTTAGATCAAAACATACAAAAACCTAATTAAATTACCAGGGTAATAAAACCCTAATTGTTACAAAAACAAACCCTAATTTTACCCTAAGCATAAATTGACCCAAACACTTGTATAACCAAAATCAATATTCTATTGTTATGGAAATATTAAAAATTACTAAGAACCCTAACTAGGTTATATATGTTTAGTGGGTCTTTGATACCACTGTAGGGTTCCGGTGGTCATCCGCACTGCTATAAAACATGCACAACACAAAATAAACACGTAAGCCGTGCAGACCAAAACCCTAAGTATAGATCTACTAAACAGTAATATAACCTAATCTAAAACGTATAAAAGGTGTTTAGAAGACTTACTTGTTAATCCTACTGTACATAAGCTTCTTTAACCTTTTTTGCTGCACAAAACACCTTCTTGATCTTCTTGATGCCACACTAACACTTATAGGGTTTCTTGGGGATTATCACTTCTTTGGATTACGTCAGGTCTCCACCGGTACTATACAGGTAGAATTAGGTCAACGAACCTATGCAAGTTAGGCAAGCACAAAACAGGGTAAAATTCTAAATCAACTATTAGTATACTTAGGGAAGTCGACTTGTGAAAGTCAATTTCTGTGTCGATTTTGGACGATTGACGAAACGGTTTCGAAACCCTTTGGTGTTGGTTTGTGATCAGTCAAACAAAAAAGAAAGTATATGAGGGATTTTTAGGGATCCTGCAAGAGTTATGAGAATCCCTTAAGATGCTTTGCATTTATAGGCTTCTTAAGGAGGTCCAAGAATACTTGTTGCACAAGTATTTGAGTTTGACAAGTTGTCAAAATCCCCCTCCCTTGGGGCCGGTCGACCGAACCAGACAAACAACCCTTACAGGTTTGTCATTTTGTTCTTTAATCATTAATTACCCTCTAATATTTATCTTGGATCATTATTAGACTTTTGGTAATAATAATTTAACCCTTAAATGAAAATAACGTCATATTTCATTTCCTCTTTATTCTTTTTTCATTTCGTGAAATTGTTTTTATTTTCGCTTGCTTGTTCAGTTTAGTGTGCATCGGTGTGACCCTTCGGCATTTCTGTGAAAGCAAGTGTGAAAGCCGTTGCATTGTTTGCACATAAACCCTTCATCATCAATAGAAGAATTATCATTAATATAATAAGAATAGTCAAAAAATACCTCATTAGATGCTTAATCCATAAGACACGTTTCCTTTTTGGTCTTTTCATCATCTTTTCTTCATGCGATTGCCTAACATATCTACATTTTCTCTTAAAGAACTTTTTGAAATCCCTTACGTCCATAGCATACTCTTTATCTTCACTTCCCGGTGTGAAAGTCTCGTCATCACTAGACTCATTTTTGGCTTTCAAGGAAAGAGACTTCACCCTCTCTCTTTAGCGTTTGACAATTTTGGAGTCTTTTTCCATTATCACTTCATGCACTTTGAGATTCCCGACAAGTTCATTAAGTGATAGTGATGACAAGTCTTTTGATTCTTCATGCACGGTTACCTTTGCCCTCTATTTCAGATGAAGAGCAATAAGAAACTTCTTAACATAGTTCTTGTTAGTAAAACCTTCATCTAGAGCTTTTAAATTTGTAGTAATGGTATTAAATCTAGAAAAACCAATATCAATAGATTCATCTTCAGGAATAGAATTGTTACATTTTGTTGAACAAGAAGATCAATCTTCTTATCTTTGACTTCGCTATTACATTGATGGGTGATTAGTAAAGATTTATAAATTTCTTTGGCCATTTTACACACAAAAATTCTTTTGTATTCCTTTTTGGGTAAATCATTATAAATGAGCATTTCAGCTTCATTATTTTTAGCAAGTTTCTTCTTAGTTCGTCGGTTTGTTTCTCATAAGGTACAATTTTATCTTTTTGTGTAGTCGGGCTTTCAAGAGCCGGTCTAAAATCACCATCGATAATAACATGCCAAATATCTAGATCTTTTGATTTCACATGAATCTCAAATCTATTTTTCCAATATATAAAACCATCACTTTCAAAAAGTGATTGTCTTTGCATAGATTTCCCTTCTAGGTATTTGACGGAATCCATAGATCGATTCAAGTTTTAAAATATAATTTATTTTAAAAATCTTTGTTAACGTAGCTCCAATACTGATTGTAAATGAGGGTAAAATAGTTATAGAAAACTAGAAGGGGGTTGAATAGTTTGTAGAAAACTATAATGGGGGTTAAATAGTTGTAGAAAATTAGAAGGGATGTTAAATAGTTTTACCAATTAAAGTTATATTTTAAAACATTTAGATTGACTTATATCATTCATTTTTATATTTGGATATTGATAGTTAGATATATAAAAATAATAAAGACGAGTTAAAGTAAAAAGAGATAAAACCGTGACATAAGTATTTATAGTGGTTTGGCTACAAGGTCACCTTCTTTGCCCTACTCCACTCCCCGAGTACCTAACTCGAAAGTTCGTAAACACTAGATCCACAAGCTCCTTATCTAGCGGAGAAGCCTTCACAACGTCGTTTACACTTTATCTGGTACAAAGCTAGATACCAAGTTCTTGATCAAGTAAGAACCAACCTAACATCACTTACACTTTATCCGGTACAAAGCTAGATACCGAGTTCCTTTACAATGAAGGAACCAATCCCAACAACACCAACTAACACAATAAGTTTATGATGCGATATGATGAATCAAAAACAAGAATCAATTCAGTGATCCTTGTAATGATGATGATGCCTTTTAACACTTCCCTTGAAGCTTGCAAGTCTTGTATACAAAATCGTAATCTCGCCTTTTCAGAAGAACCTGGAGAATCACTAAAAGAAAAGCTACAAGAATGATCCTTAGATCTGGGGTTAGAGAGATATGCGTGTATATGAGAATTATGAAGAAAAAGGGGGAAGGAATAATGAAGAAATTGCTTGCTATTTGTAGGAAAAAACAACACTGTTTAGCTGGATCTGGCGGATCCCTTACAAAAGGGATCCGGCCAGTGTAACTTAAAGGTCCGGCAACTGGGTTAACTTAACTAGTCCGGATTTTGGGTTACAATTCTGGGTTTTGGGTCATGGGTTATGGACTTTGGGTCATGGGTACCCAATGTAATATCATACATGATGTAATGAACATTTTGGGTCATGGGTACCCAGCATGATGTCATGCATGATGTAATGGACATTTTAGGTCATTGGTAATGGGCTTGGGTTATGGGTCATGGACTTGGGTCATTGGTACCCAACATGTCATTTTTACTATATATATGTTTAAATCATAGTTTAAATAAAATGCTAGTAAAAAGTGTTACTTGTAAGTGTTTAAATTTTTTTTTGACGTTATGTAACTTATTATACTAGATGTATTATCCTAGAATATTTGATAAAGTATTTGTTTAGCATAATAAGCTAAAAAACTATTGACTCGAAAACTTACATATTTTATTTTTCTCGTTACAATGATTTTACGATTGTTATCAACAAATATAGAAAGATCGTAAAAAATATAAATAAAAGTTTTTACGGCTTATTTGTATTAATATAGTTTTTACCATTTTAAAATTTAAGTTGCGAAATATTATATATATATATATATATATATATATATATATATATATATATATATATATATAATATATATATATGCTCTATTTAGGCAGAGAAAATCGTATAACGTTGTTTACAGTATTTTTCGACACTAACAATATTTTCCGACATTAAGCTAAATGTCCAGTTCTTGTCGAAGTAGAACCAACCTTTCAAACTCGTATTTCAGGACTAAAATACTAACCGGAACTCTCTATTGTGGTGTATGATAAGTGGTTTTGAATTTGGTGTATGATGGTGAAATATGATAATGCAACAAATGTTACAAATGCATGAACTAACATAACAACACTTGAATCTTGACGATTTCCTGTGTTCTTCTCTTGCATCTAAAATGGTTAGTTCTTGGATCACTTGAAATGAATATAAACAAGTGAAATGATCAAAGAAAGAGGTATATAAAAGTGGGAAAAGAATGCATAAAAATAATGGCAAGAGGTTGTTTAAAAGTGTGAAAATGGGTTTCTATTTATAAGTATACAAGAAGTTGTCTAGGTTCCTCCGACGGATCTACGAATCCCTTAGAGATAAGAGAGCCGTGGCACTTTAAGGGAGTCATGGCCTGCCAGACTCCATCTCTTGTTTGTCTTTTGTTGTGGCTTGCAAATCTTATAAAAACCTTTCATAATCTTGCAAGATTATGTTTCTAAAACCCAAATCTAGTTTACATTTTACTAAAACATTTTTACTTGTACACAAAATAATTTGTGAGTAAACTTTTGTAAAAATCTTAATGCGTATGTAAAACAAAATGTTTCTTTGATCGCCACTCAAGTTTAATATCCTTTATTCACACCTTAAAGGATTTTATGTCGAAATAGAAATTTACGACTAATAACTTGTTTACGTCAAGTTTAAGTAGAATGTTTTTATATTTTGTTATTATCAAAACGTAAAGAAATCAAAAAATAAAAATAATGTTTTTACACTCTATTTGTATTAACATCCCACACAAACACACTAACTAAAGTAGAAACTTGTGGGATATTTTGGATACTTGTCTCTGATAATCTGGTACAAGTTTGATAATGTGACAAAAATAGTCTTTCAAGTCTCACTATTAAGGTTTTGGCCACATAACACTATCTATACTCATATTAATTAACACTTGACTTTTGATTTGAGTTTTCACTTAAACATTGACTAACCAATTATATAAACTCTTCAAACACATAAGTATCATAATCAAACTAATATAATGGCATTTAAATAACAAAATACTTAAACGGGTTTCGAGGTGTAACACAACATGATGCCGGTTGACTTCAACTCCATCCGCAGTGGTGATACGATCATCAAATTTACCTCTAGCACTATTGCTCTCGTTGCAAGTCTTTTTATTGTGCACCAAATTGTCCACTCGCTTAATATGTGTCTACATGTTATATATTTTGTGTTCACAAATAACAAGCAATCGATTGTACACTTAACTACGATTATGTATAGGATACAAGTGATGCTACGCTAAAGTGATATGGGGCGCTCTACCGGTCTACTACCTAAATCGTTCCTTCTCTAATCAATGGGAAATGAAGATCGCTAAATATGGAGGAGATCATCATGTATTACTATTACAAATAGGACGACAAGTCACGATTGTTTTTGGCACTTTAAAACATTTCATAGTATAAGAGGTTCGGGTGTCAAGGCTAACAAATTTTAGCCATTTGTGTCTCACCGGGTGCCACATCATTTCAACACTCACACCTCAAAATACCTTTTTACTGACAACATAATCACTGAAGCCCCACTATACCCAATTAATACACAACACTCACACACAAAAATAAATAAAAACAAAAAACATTAGAGAAAAAACAAAACGAAAAATTATCGCTTACCTCGCTGAGTTTTCGGCGAAGTTGCTATCGGCGAGCACCAGCGGTATGGTGGCGAGGTTTCAGCGTTGCCGAATGGGTGACAATGTCGGATTCATTGAGCTTAATCGTTGTCATACCCGATGTTCTCTGTTCCCGAGTTCTTATTTGGAGAGAAGAGAAGATAAGTGGAGAGGAAACTGAAAAAAAATAACGTTCCCGAGTTTTTTTTGGAGAGAAAAGAAGAGAAAAGGAGAGGAAGTTATGCCAAAACTTTTCTCCTAATCTTCTTCCCAAATTGGGATGATTTGGAGAGAAAGAGGTTTTAAAGCCATTTTTTTTCTTACATATCATTTCTTTTCTCTCCAACTAGGGAACACAAAATAAAAAATCATTTTTTTTATCTCTCCTCATCTTTTCTCTCTTGTTTCCTCTCTTCATTTCTCTTCTTTCCGTTTTATACTCGGGAACAGAAGAGTACAACACAAAAGGTAATTTGCTGATTTTATGGCCTAATTTAATACAATGTAACCGGCATTTGATGAATAATAAATCACTTCCACGTACACTAATACTAATTGTGTAAACCAACATTTGATGTCTTGCTCACAAAGAAAGATTTTTTATTATTGATATTTTTATTTAGTATTATCCAAATATCCAAACATGCCAGCTCTGTAACTCATTTGGAAAAGTTTAATCGTTATTAGCACGGAACTATACTTACTAAATGAAACCATATTGAATTCTATATTGATGATTTGTTGTCTTATGGTCATTTTACTTGTTAAAGTTATCATCATGTCTATCTCAACTACTATATGCAAAAATGTATTAAAAATTACCTTAAATGGCATTCTAGCATCTCCCTTGTATATAGAAAAGTGATACAAATCTTTTTATATAATAAAAGATAAATGTTTAAAATGATAACTGAAGTGGAGACTATAATTTGTCAAGTCAATCATTAGTAGCTTTTGTTCCGCCTAATCAATAATTAGAGTATATCGCGTTGGATTTATGATATAAGGCTGCCCACAGAAGTAAGCTCGACCGAGTCGGTCGACTAGGTCCTAGTCAGTCGGCTTTACTGTGAGAAGTCGGTTGCGACCGATTTGGAGGAAAGGAGCAGCGAATTGGATCGGCCTCATGACCGAGTTTCAAAACAACAAAAGTTTGGTTTTTTGATCCAAACGATTGGGTCTTAAATTTTTTTAGCCGTTTGAACTACAAACCAACAAAATTAATTTTTTTGTACCATTAAAAAAGTATCCGTTTGGTAAAAAAAAATCTTATAAATTACATTATAAATACACAACATAAACAACACTTCAATTCACACAATCTCACACTTATCTCTATTAAAAATGTCTAAGAAAACACCACAACAAACAAAAGGCCGAAAATCCCAAGTACCACAAAACATCCTGCAAGTATCACCGGATTCGACTTTACGGTTAACCGGTGTGTCACCAACCTTCAATTTCTGACCCTGTTCTCTTGATTATGAATCTCAACAACCTCCACAACAACAAACATTCAATCCATTTGCTATGAATCGTAATTTTAATCGTCTGTTCATTCCATCGTATCAAAACAATCAACATCCACAACAAAGCTACTCTCGTCGAAGCCAACAATCTATGTATGCCTCCCCCGAATCGGTGTATCGTCCAACAATGGACTCATCAGCGTCTTCCTATTCTAATTATCAAAATTATTCTCCGGTTAACCACATCAATCTTGATGCTTGTGATTTTATGGAACAATTAGAAAACAATCCGGCTTTTTTGTTGGAACTGGTTCGGGTTATCCGAGTCAACAAATGTCACCGGGTTATCAAGGTTTGGGACATAGATCGTATCACGATTCGGTTCCAAATGATGATCTTGTTGGTGATGACGACGGCAACACTATTTTTGAAGAGATGTCACCGACCAAAGAAGCGTGCTACAAAGGGTAAGAAGAAGACGGTTGAGAAAGAGGTTGACAAAGATTCGGCAATTCGGACAAAAAAAGAAGAGATCGCGTTGTGCATGGCTTGGTGTGATTCGTCGGAGGATAACATAGTTGGAACCAACCAAAATTCTAAGGGATTTTGGAAGAAAGTGATTACATACTTTGAAAAGGAGGTTGGTGAAGGGAGATCGTACAACTCAATTACTGGCAAGTGGAAAAATAGGAATCCTAGAGTTGGTGCATTTTGTGCCATTTACGACAATTGTTATACGAATTTTGGAAGTGGTGAGAATGATCTCAATATTTACAAAAGAGCGTGTCAAGAATACGAAATCATGATGAAGCATGCCTTTCATTTTCATTTGGAGCATTGTTGAGAGATTTTGAGGGAGCATCAGATTTGGAAGAAAAATGAGATGCCGATTTTTTTAAATCAAAATGAGGCTCCAAAAAAATCAAGAACTTCTGAAACGGGCTCAGATGTGTCTTATAATGAAGAGTCTCGAAATGAGCGACATGTTTGTCGTGATGCAGCTAAGAAAAATAAGGCTACTAAGAAGAAATCGTCGGAGAATTCCAAGTCTTGGAATTTGGATGTGGTAGCCAACAAATGGAAAACCATTAAGTCAATGGCATTGGGTAAGAAGCAGGAGCTTGCAGACGGATACTAAAACTTGAAGAAAAAAGAGCTGGAGCAAAGGGATAAGGAGTTGGAGCTGCAGCAAAAGAAAGCAGAGCAAGAAGACAGAAGATTGGCAATGGAAGAACAAAACTTGAATTTGAGCGAGAAAAGAAATATCAAAAAGACCTCATCTTCTATCTCACACCAATCGACCCAGCTTTGCCCGCATTACAACGACAAAAAATGCAAGAAATCAAAGACTCGATCAAGGAACGACACAACCTAGATTATTAGTTTTTAATAAGCGTTGTAATGTTTTAATAAGTGTTGTAATGTTTTTATTTATTTTAATTAATATGTAACGTTTTAATGATGAATGAAATTTTAGTTTGTGTTAAAAATGTTTAAAAAAATGAACTTGGTCGCCCTTACTGGGGCACCCAATCGCCCACAGGTCGCTGGAAAGAGAAAACTGACGTGGCAGGAAAAAATGGGAGGATTGGGTCGCCTTACTGTGGGCAGCCTAAATAATTGTTTTTTTTTTATCTCTAGTACATTAAATTTTCGTAAATGACAAGCCTTAAAATTACTTTTTAACTTGCTTATTATAGAAATATTTGTACTAATTTTGCACTCAATACATACACATACTATGATGTTACAACCAAAAATTTAAAGGTTTTTATGTGCAGCTCATTTTATGGCTTGGAAATTAAATACATTTTATGTGCAGATTTGCTATTAAATCAACACTGACTTGTAACAACCCAATACTTCTAACATGCTATTTACACCCAGTTACCACACATTAAATAAGAGAGTTGATACTCACACAATATTTTTTTATTCTTTTACCACAATGTTACACTACTAATGCATATGTTACAAGTTGAGACATGTATAATTGTGGTGAAAGAATAAAAAGGGGTGGTGTGAGTATCACCCCTACTAAATAAGGACTTGTAAAAGCCAACATTACTCCCTTCAAACTTAAATTCACACATCTAACCTACTCCCGAGCTTGCCATATATAAAACCCCGATAACCACAAACAACACACATTTACAAAATAAATAAATAAATAAATTCGAAGGATCTCAAATCCTCTCTACTCATGTCACTCCCAACTTACAAACAAATCATGAACCACGAGTAAAAAAGAACGAGGGTGTTTGAGGTTCGAAATTGATAAGGGTTTTCTTTACAAATATTATCCTACGATTAACATCATCTAAAATACCATTGTCCCATACTATGTCCTCACGTCACTCCCAATTTCCAAAGAAATCATGAACCACAATTCAAAAACATAAAATAAAAAGAACCAAGATCTCAGTGTTTCTTTCGTTATTTATAAGAGATTAAGACCATTAAAGATCAAATCAAATTGAAAGTAAACTCATCACTGCTCTTTAACAAGAAATCAAAACAACATCACCAACCTGAGACCTCATATGAGATCTTGAAGCCATAAGAGTTAAATAAAAATGGGTTCACGTGTTTGTTTCTGTTCGTATATGCTTCTTTGTATATGGTTCGTTATAGATCAAAGGGAAAAGGCATTTTGTTGATATGTTTATTTGGAGAGTATATGATGAAATGGTAAACATGTGTAATGTGGAGAGATATAGGAAGTTGTGTTAGATGAGAGTATGGGTTAACTGTTGGAGAGTTTTTGTATAGTGGTGGGGAGTTCGGGAGGAAGGAGAAATAATGGGGGTGTGAGGAAGGAGAAATAAGGGGGCGTGTGATATGAGATTAGGTTTGTGAAAAACATTTAAGATAGAGATATATCTCTTAAGAATTTAGGCCAACAATACCTTTTTAAACCTACCTTTACTTCATCCGATTATGATTTGAGTCACTTCTTGGGCTATAATCTGAAATTAAGTTGTTTAAAAAATTTAAAAAAAAAAAAAAAAAAAAAAAAAAAAAAAAAAAAAAAAAAAACCCGTAAAAAATAAAAACAATAACCTTACTATTGTTAAAAGATATTTGTAAGCAAAAATCTAGATTAAAAAAAAAGGCCAAAAACTCCGTCGCAACGCGCGGGGTTCCCCCCACTCGTCTCAATCAAACATGGGTCGGTTATCCCAATTTAACATGGGATGAAAATTGTGTTAAATTGGACTTTAGTTTACTTTTTGAGATTGGGCCGAGTACTAACAAACTAAGTTCGGACTTAGTAATTTGATATAATAAGGTGTTAGTATTTTAACAAAATGGGCAGCTAATGATGCATATTAATAGGTGCCATATTTGTGTTTATGCAACATTACATTTTACAATATTTTTTAGTGATGTATTCTCTCAGTTTCAAAATTATTGTCAGGAGACAAAAACATACAAAGTTAAATAAAAGTGTGGTCACCTTTATTTTTAACCACTCAAATAAAATATACCCTCACTAGATTCTTTAGTTTTTACCTAAAAAGTAAAGTGAACAATTATTTTGAGACATTTTGAAAATAAAAATATGGGCTAATATTATGAGACGGATGGAGTATATCTTTAATTTTTGTTTCAAAGATGCTACTACTTCCGTCCCAAAATTATTGTCAGTTATTTGACTTTTTAAGTGTTTCTTTTATAACTTTGAGCTTAAATATTTTTGTTTGTGTTGTATAATAGTTGATGAAAAATTATACCAATAAAAATACATTTAAAACCCAATCAATTCATAGATTTTGCATCATGTATACAAGAAAAAACAATTAAGGTTAAAGTTGTAAAAGGAATACTTAAAAAGTCAAACATGGACAATAATTTTGAAACAGAGACAATATTTATATTATTCTCTTTAATTTGAACCTTATATTTATTTGGATTTGAAATAGTTTGCATTGCTATTTCCTATAATTATTTTAATTAAAACTTGTAATACATTCATAAAGTTATTTTTAGAGAAAATGTATTAATGGAAAACATTTGTTTGCTAGAAAATTTAGTCACGGAGTATCCGTCGCCGCATTGCGCGGGTACCCTGCTAATAAGGAAAAAAAAACCCAAGCCAAAACGTGCTCTTTATTATGTTTTGGACCTATTACAAAATTTTACTCACAATTATAAGGCTTGATTTATGTAGTGTTTAGAGTCTTAATTCATAAATAAATAAATAAATTTATTAAGTCATTAATTGAGTGTTTGTTTGATGCTTAATTTAAATGAATGACTTTCTAAAAAAATCTATAAGAGTGTGAGTCTCTATATTAAGTCATCATTTTTATCATACTTTTACATATTTACTATCTCACTTCTTAACCTCTAATTCAACACTTATTTTAAGTAAAAGGGTATAACAATAATTTTTTTCTAATTCAGAAACTTTATTCAGTACACAAAACAAACAACCATTTATTCATCAACAAACAGATAGCGTATATCCAGACAGACACTTTAATTTAACTGGACTTAAAAAGAAGAAGAAAAAAAAAAAAGAAGAAAAAAAAAAAAAAAAAAAAAAAAAAAAAACGTAGCCACTTACAAAATTCGAAATTGTTAAATACAATTGTATGTCTTACAAATTTCTTTTCTTTTCAAAGAAGCACAACTATTAAAAAGTCTTATCTTATAAGTTTTAAAAATAAAATGATGTTTAACACATAAAATTATTAAACGATTATGTTTGTTTCAATAAAAAAAATAAAAACTATTTAAAATATAATTTTTTTTTGGTAAAAGAGATCTTTCACCCTGGTAAAATAAAATATAGTCTTTATTTGCCATATATAACTTACAAATAATTTTAAAAATATTTGATGAGGCGAAAAATGAACCGTTTTTAGGGGGTCATTTAAGCCCGAATTCAACATTATTTGATCAAATATTGCCCTAAATCGTTCATTTTGTCATTTTAGGTACTTTTGGAGAGAAATCTGGAGAATGAAGCATTTTGGACGTTTTTGGAGCATAAAAGTGAAGAAAACAACAAAGTCTTAATTTTCCTTGCTAGAAACAGTACCTGACGGCGTCAAGAGTCTCCAAGTGACGGCGTCAAAAGTAACAAAAGAGGTGGAAGTGAAAGATACACGTGACGGTCCAGAGTGTTTTGTGCATTGGAGATGACGGCTTCACCCAAGGCCGTCATGGTCCATTTGCTAGTGACGGCCCAGAAGAGATTCATACATGACGGCGTCAAAATCAGATCAAGGCAATACGATTTTATTATAGGCGACGAGTTGACGGCGTCACAAATTCCTTCTTGACGCCGTCACCCTGTAAAATCTATATATAGTTTTCCAAAGTTCATTCATTAGTGTGCAACTTTGAGGGAAAAAACCCTAGGTCGAATTTTCCAGCTTTTTCAAGGGTTTCAACCCTTTGAAACTTTCATATTCAATTTGAGATAAGTACTCTTTCAATTCAATCAATATGTCTATGTGTTGCTTAAATATATCTTACACTTGTCTTCAATTTAATATGTTCGGCTAGATTACTTTTGTGTTTGCTTAGATGTAGTGAAACCTAGATGTTAATTATGGGTTGATTGTTTGTTTATAGTTGTTACAGATGATTGTATTCGATGTTAGGCTTAAGAAAACTGGCAGACTTCCATTAGTAACTTGCTTGAACATCTTAAGAAACATGATCGGAGGTGTACTACGATATTTGGTTGTATTTAATGCGTAGGAGAATTCTAATGATCCCATGTTAGGAGCTTCTAACGGCTCGGCATAGGAGTGAAGTAGGATCCTATAGAGTTAGGGAATATTGTACACGACCCTACGACTAGTAATAAGGAATATGACCCGTCATCAATGCAATTGTAACAAGCTATCAACCTATAGAAGATATCTAGGGAGTAATGAAACCTAAGTAAACACAACTTTCCCTATCATTCTTTACACCACTAGTTTAATTAGTTTCATTTCATTTTTATTATTTTATTTTGATTGCATCTTTTGTTATTGGGTTAGTTGGCTAGCAACTAATTCCGCCCACTCTTCCAAAAACCGAGATTTTACTTGCTTTTATAAAACATAAAAATACAAAAAGAATCATCCCTCACCTCTAGACTTAGTTTAGGATACTTTCTAATCCTAGCGACATTATTCCTGAGTTGAACGATCAATCCCCCGGTACTTGTCACAATACTATACTACAACGATCAGGCACACTGTCTGGTGGGGGTTGTAAGCTTCTCGAGATCCCTCAAGAGGTAAAGCCTAGTGCGATTCCCACGTATCATATTTATCTTCCATAAATTTCTTAATATTCATTGATACTTCATTTAACTTATAAAAATAATATATATTTATAAACTTCCCCTTCATGTGCATCTACAATTTCACTTTTTGTTCTTGCAACACTCACGTTTTTGTCATAGGAAATACAATCGCAATGCATCCTTCCCACGTACTAAGGATATGATCACGGGGAAATTGGAGATTGTTGACACGTGATTGCAACAAATTCGTCGAGGTAGTCGCAGAACATGAACGTATTACTGGTGAAAACGATTCGACGTGGCTAATGTTAGTCGTATGTTTGATAAGCCTGATTAGTGTCGTATGGGCTAAAGCCGAAGTATTATTTGATAGGGTTTGTTTGCTCTGATAATACATGTTTAGAGTTTGTTTGCTCTAGTACCATATTAGAACATTGAAACCATAGACATATTTTTATTATTTATCATTGTTTATGTTGGTAAAACCCTAGATACCCTAAACCCACATAACGTATTTGGGCATATTTAATCTCTAATAGCTAACTCGTTGTTACAAAAAATTCAGAGAAATTTAGGGGTTTGCGTTTGTCCACTATGAAGCACGGGATATCTTGAAAGATCACCACAAATGGCGTAGTGCCAAAGTCGTTGTTCCAGTAAGACGTGTTCGTACGGATGATGACGTTAAAGAACCGAACGAATTATTTCGAAATGATCCTCAATGACATCCTCCTGAAAAGTCAATGCCTTTCAAGAGTCAAAAATCGGACTCTACAAAATCTGCGAGATCTTCGTCAAGTAGAGAAGGTTTCAAGAAAATGGTCCAAGAAGAGTTGCGACAAGAACGCTATAGATGATTATATCGCAGCTAAAAAAATTTAAGAAATTGAAGTTTCTTAGTTTTAGCACCTAGGGGTGACGCCCGAAGATGCAGTTCATATCGACAAAATAAGAAACGTGATCTAAGCAAAATATTTTTAGCTTTTATGTATTAGTCATATCGTATTTTAAATTTCGTTGTGTAATTCGTATCATATTTTTAATGCATCATATTTATTTTTAGTTTAAAACGTGTTTGTTTTAATAAAAGAAAATGAAAACGAATAAAAAATCGATGCTCATATACACCGATAACAGTTATAGTTAGAAAAAGAATTTTAATTATTGTGGTATTATTAGTGATATTCAGGTGACACACGAATAACGGCTATTATTGCATTAATCCACCTAGCACTCTAATTGGTAAGTTAGAAAATGACTTACCAATGGGCTTGTGGTCCACTGGGCATGTCTTATTCAGTTAAGCGTGCCTAGTGAAGAGTAGTACCGGTTTGGGTGACCAAACCGGGAAGTCCTCCATTGTGGACCACTGCCCTGTCGGTACGATTTCAAAGTCCTTCAATGAAGGTTTCAACCCACAAGGGTTCGAATCTGGAGAAGGCAGGGTTTACTTCAATTTAAGTGTCGTGCCTTCGGGCGGCTTAAGTTGAAGGTTTTCCCCCCATCGGGTTTCAAATTGGACTTGGATTTCCCCAATGAAAGTCAATTTTAAAAAAAAAAAAAAAAAAAATGACTTGAATCACCGTTGGAGTTTGTGATATTTACAAGAATGCCATAATGTCCTTGTGTTGTTTTGATTGGTTGATGGATTTGATCCTCTGTCACAAACAGGGAGTGTCCATAAAATGTGATGTGGGTGCGAAAGGCATATTGGGATCTGCAACTTGTCTGACACGTGGCTTTTAAAGGTTTTTCCCTTTTTTCACCTTATTGCCCAAAGATAAATGATAAACCGATATTTGATGATTTTTGGTTAAGAAAAAATATCTCCTAATAACAAACACATTTCAGTTATAACGAGAAGGTTTACCCGCGCGTTGCTGCGGGGCATTATCCATTTTATTGTATCGGCACAACCTAGAAAACACAAAACGTAACGCTTTACTAAATTAATTGATTTTGTAAAAGTTTTGCATATTTATACTCGTTTTTATTAGGAAAATCATTTCGTGAACAATGGTGCAAGTTTCGTAATTTTTTGAGTCCGTTTGATTTGTCAAATGAGCCCCGGAGCGATTTTGTGAAAATTTTAGCTAAAATTGACACTTACACCCCTCCACCCCTAACTTTCATTTACCACCCTTATATATAAAGCATTTATTTTTATTTATTTCATTCATAAAAAAAATAAAAAAATACACACACATAAACACAATCTTTCTCTCTCGTCGGCAATACCAGCAGATTTCGGCGGCGGCGCCGGAATATTTTTCCGACCAGCTACTTTTCTTGCACCAAGTTATAGATCGTGATATCCCCGTCACACCCGTACCACCTACACCTCTCGGCTCCCCCTCCAACCCCCTCTAAGCGCCACCACCGAACACCATCATCACCACCGACACTCCGCCACCCCCTCCCTTGTTTTTCAACATTAATACGCGTCCCCACGCGCCCCTTTTTACATGAAAACTTTTGTGGATCTCTTTCGGTTCTCGACTCGGCCGCGACTTGGAATGGACTCACCGAGTCAACTCGTGACTCGGTTAGGGTCTTGATGTTATTGTTGTTGTTTCTGATCTTGATTACGAAGGGAGTATTATTTGTTGTTGTTATTGGAATTTTGAGGGTCCGTTTGGTTTGGTTGTGTCTCGATAACCGGCAGCCACCACCACCAAGACGCGGGTGGTGGTGGGGATGATGTTCCCAGCAGTTTTTTTTTTTTTTTTTTTTTTTTTTTTTTTTTTTTTTAATTCATATCCAACCAATAAAAAATTACATTACAAAATAAACAAAAATAATTCATATCCAACCAATAAAAAATTACATTACAAAATAAACAAAAAAATTTAGCGCAAAAAAAAAAAAAAAAAAAAAAAAAAAAAAAAAAAAAAAAAAAAAAGTTTTAGTACAAACAACTGTAGCGTACAATATGCTACAGCAGCGCGGTTACTGTAGAAACCACTGTTTTGTACAACCTTTTGAAGCACGATATTGCACCCATCAACCTCCCCTCTTTTAGTATATATATAATTTATCAAAAATATCTAGTTGTGAAACAAACGAAAACAGAAAAAATATTTTACTGAAATCAAATATTGTATCAGGCTGGTCCCAACATGTTTCGGCGAGGCTTCGGCAAGACCTACTCATGCGCCAACTAGCATGGGGAGTGTGGCGTGAGTTGTTGGCAGGAAGAAAGAAAGGCAGTGAAAGCTGAAACATTCACGTTTGTGAAATCGTGTAATTATGTGACCCATTCGCAAGATATCCGTTTGATGCTTCAAAAAATAATTAAAAAAAATCTACCTCATTTTTTTACCTATAAATACTTCTCACATATACATTTTTAAAAACACCTTAACATTTTATATACTTTCATTCTCCCATATCATTTTACTTCTCAACTTACTACCAATATTTCTCAACAAAATACTCCCTAAAACACAAAATGACAACAAGGAAACACTACCCGAAGCAATCCCGAGAGAATATTCAATGTCGGAAATACTCCGCCGTACGTTTTACGTTTTTAATTTATGTAATGTTTTTATAAATTTAACAAATAAAAGTTTTAGTTTTAAATAAATAAAAAATTGTGTTGAAATGTAAAGTGGTGTGAGATGATTGAGAATGAAAAGTGAGATGGTAGTGAAAGAGAGAGAAAATTGATGTGACATTGAAGTGAAAAATGAACTCATGTGCAGGTTAGGTAGGCTATGTAATTAAATTGATGCTAGTGGTGACCTCAACCATAACTAGCTATTGGTGACCTCAAAAGTAACCCCGTAAATATACATATAAACAATAACAAAAGTTGGAGTTGCTTTGTTAAATGTTTCGATCACTCAATCAACCGAAATACTGAAATGGTCATCAAGCAATGCGTCACTTTGTCGTAGGCTAATGAGGCAACGCATTGCTTTTATGGGGTTGTGGTTGGTTGGCAACGCCCATTAGCATTTGTCTTAGATAAGGGTCCCAGTTAGATGGGTTATATTATACAAACCCCTCCTTATATTATCATATCAGGAGGTTTGATCAAACCGTACAATCCGCGATGCATACCACACCAATCAGTGATATATCTAGTAATTAGATACTCTTCTTATTGGAGGGTGTGGATAACTTCTACCCCAATTAGAAATTGATATAAAAAATTGTTAGCATGCACGGTGTCGTTAAAAAAAATAATCGGTAATATTCATATTGGATTTTTAAATATCATTCGAGATTTGACGCAAAATCTAGAATTTTGCAACGTTCAATTTACAAAAGTAAAGTAAAGTAAAGTAGCTCCCAATACCGTCTTTCACGGGTTATGGGTCCCAATACCGTCTTCCACGGTGTATGGGGGAGGTTGATATGTAGACAGTCCCCTACCTAAGGTAGAGAGGCTGCTTCCGGTTCTACCTAAGGTAGAAAAGGACCTCCAGCCTTTTGTAGGGAGTGAGGATCGAACCCTTGACCTCTTGGTTGAGAGGCAAGGGGTTTTCCAACTGATCCAACCCTACTTGTTTGCAACGTTCAATTTACAAGTTATGTAAAGTTATATTTTGATCGTGCTTTTTGTAAAAACTTGGTTTCCATATTAGAAAATGGAACAATAAAACTATCTTTTTATAATATTTGTTTACAGTGACGGACCCAGAGGTTTCACGGTATCACGTGACCCGATATAATTTTATTCGGTAGTGCTAATTTTCGTTAAAAAATCAAAACTTCTAAATACACTCAGTCTTAATGCATTGTATTTTTAGTTAGTATTATTTAGTTAGTCCATCATTAGGTGAAAGATGTACTTAATTTTCACTAAACTAATCATTTTAACTTCTTTATTCCCTTAGACTAATGTTAAATTTAATTTTTGCACCCGATTACTTTTAAACGTTTTTGTTTTTAGTAGCTTGTTTGGTTTGTACAACGTGTTTTTTAATTGCATTTTTCATTAAAAAGAGAATTTTAAAGTATTATTAATTAGCAGTTTGCATGACTTATACTATTAATACTTGTATTTAACTA
Organism: Artemisia argyi; assembly: GCA_030686995.1. Lineage (NCBI taxonomy): Eukaryota > Viridiplantae > Streptophyta > Magnoliopsida > Asterales > Asteraceae > Artemisia > Artemisia argyi. Next base: position 34,691 of record JARVZY010002360.1, on the reverse strand, counting down.
TTTATCCTTAAATGAGTGTCTTCATATTGTATATTAATTATTTATTAATGAAGTGTAAACATTGTATAAATACTTATTGTTAAAAATTACAGAGTAAGTTTTTTTAATGTATTTAATGTTAGGAAAGTGTGTTTAAATTAATTGTACATGTAGATTATATAGTTGCATTGTTGATTTTTAAAGCATTAAATGACTCAAAAAGGCTAAATGATTTATAAGATAGTAAGATAAGATATATAGATTTTAAAATCATTTAGATTACGCAAAAGGTGTTTCTATCGTTATATCTTTTATTTTTGGTTTTGCTCCTTGCTTTCCCGATTTGAGATGCAATTGTTGTGTCTCAAGAAACTTACACATTGTTTAAGTTATACGTTGTATTGTTAAAATCCTGTTAGCGCACATATTGAAAATAGTTCGATAAATCTAACTTTAGCTAGTTTACACAACATCGAACATGTGTCGTGACTCGTGTGCAACGAAAGTTGATTAGTTTTATGTACATTCAAAACTGTCAGACGACATGGACATGTTTAAACAATGATGAAAAAGAAAAAGAAGCTTAAAACTATTTACGCACTATTTTTATTATGGATGGAATAAACTTGGTGAAAAGGTAATCATCAAGTTATTTTTAACACTTGAGGATGCTTAACCTTTTGATGAAGAAAAACTCGTTAGCTTAGGGAAAAAGCTATTGGAGAATTTTTATACCAAAATTTTATAGAAAAACAACTTAAAGAAGATTATTAAATAAGTTAACACGTAAATATCTTGGCCTCTAATATTATATTTACTAGTTTTAGAACATGTAAGCACTGTGTTTGGACAGATAGTATAAAGATCAATAATATTTCAATACTTTGTTTTAAAGTTAAATATAGTGACAATTCTTAATTTTTTAATGTTTAACATTTTTCTATAAATTTAAGTTAAATTTTTAATACTTATATAGTTATAAAACCCATGCACGCACGAGTTTTACAAAATTTTTTGCATTATTTGTTAATATCGATAAATATTTTGTATAGATTTTTGTTGCACGAACAATATGACTTTGTTTAACTGTCATGGTATTTAGGTTGATATTGTTTAAACTTAACTATTGCCGTATTTTATACATTATGTGTGTTTAGTAGTACAAATGATCTTTAAAAAAATATGTGTCGTTATTATATGTACAATCTCGTCTATTTATTTTCATCTAGCAGTACCCATGAGGACACGCCTTCTTTCTTATATTTATATTTTTGTTAATAATAATTTAAGAAGTATTTAATCTTTAATCATGCGCGAGTTAAATTTATAAAGTGAAATAACATGGGTCATTATTAAATGCGGATACTAAGAAAAGGAAAAAAAAAAAAAATATACTTTTCTTGTTATCCTTACTTAATTTCATAAAGAAGAATAACATGAATCATTTGTACATGTATAATCTCGTGTATTCATTTACATGTCACAGTAACTCATACTTTCTTTTTATATTTATAATTTCAAGCAAATACATTAATTTAATAGATAATGATAATAATATTTGTAAATAACAACAACATATTAGTCATATATTTTTATACGATAAAATATAAAGTATAAAAGGTATAAAGTCTAGAAGTATTTATTAAATTTATAAGGTTATGAAAAATATGTAAACTGATAAGTATACTTAAGTTCATATAACTTATTTAAAATTTAACAACTAAAGTTTTATTAATTACATTTTCTTTTAAGTTTGTATTTTACAAAATTGATACTTGTGTTTTTATACATATTTATTTTTTAGATTTACTTTAGATTAAATTGACCAAATTAAAGCCAATTTTAATTTTTTATTGACAAATATGAATGCTCAATTTGCCGCATATCAAGAATAATGCACTCCCATTAATTAAATTGAGTTTTTTAACATTATTTTTTCACTTTTAGAAATATTACTATCTCCGTCTCATATTAATTGTCTTGTTTTAACTTTTTAAGTCTTTTTTTCTCAACTTTGACATTAAATATTTTTGTTCTTGTCATAGAACATTTAATAAAAATTATACCAATGAAAATATATTTAAAACTCAATCTATTCATATATTTTGCATCAAATATTATACAACACAAACAAAAATATTTAAGGTTAAAGTTGGAAAAGAAAAACCTAAAAAAAAATCAAAAGTAGACAGTTAATATGAGACGGATGGAGTATATAACATATAAAAGTAACAATTGGGCATTGTCATGTACAACTTTAATGGCTAAAGTTAAAAAATAATGATATCTTGTATTGTCTTAAAGAATTCGCCATTTATATATTAGAGACTCAATTATCTTAACTACATATAAACCATGAAGCTTATTTGTTGAATGAGTTTTGCTAACAACCAAATGGGTTTTGTTTAAGCTTACCACAAAATAACAACATTTCCAAATATCAACTCATAATTTTTATAAATACATGATTTCAACACATATAATTAAATTAACTGACTTTTAATAAAGTATGTATTAATGTCAAGTGAATTGGTATTTGAAAACATTGTTAACTAAGGTAAGCTTAAACAATGCGCTGAATTTTTCAACACATGCAAATTACTAATATGCCTAAATCTTAACTAATTCGACATATTACATTTATACTTCTTTAATTGCAAGTATCATATCCTCATTTATACTTTTAATTCTCTTTTACACTTCCTTTCTTAGATAAATTTCACACACACACACACACACACACACACACACACACACACACACATATATATATATATATATATATATATATATATATATATATATATATATATATATATATATATATATATATATATATATATATATATATATATATATATATTAAAATGCACACTCGAGTTATTACAGAATTATAAAATGTATTTGATACCGGATATTACGTAAAGTTGTAAATTTCATGTTACACACGTAAATTGTATGGTATCTGCCATAAAGTTGTTATCACGAATGACACATAATAAAATATTTGCTCGCCAAAATGCGTTTTATGGTACCCATCATCGCAACGCGCGGGTAACATACTAGTTGAATGAAAATAATGGAACAAGTATTAGAAAAAGGGATGTGATTTGCACACTCTTATATTTGACTTGGACGCTCCAAAACGTGTATTAAACAGTTGTAAACTCTGTTTGTACAATAAGTGTCTCATTTAAATTTATTAGTGTGTAAATCAATTCATATTATAATATAGTATTTGAGATTCCTTTTCTTTATAACTTAACACCTTAATTATGTTTCATATTATAAGGAAAGATATGAAGACGAATCAGATCACACAATCTTGTACAATTCTTGTGTTTCAAAACAACTCGAATCTTTTCTTTAGGACCAGCTGTACCATTTGTTAGTTGTTATCACAAAAATAAGTATATCTAACGAACTTAAAAGAACTTGATACCAATAAATTATATTATATCTTTCATATTTTAAGAGAAAAATGTTTTGCAACAATTTGTTTTTTCATTGACTAATAGTAGCATAACTTAAATTTAAGGTATAATTTTATGTATATCTTAGAAATTTTAAAAATTACATATATATCATTGTTATATTTTTTATGCATAAGTACAATTCTTTTAATGGATCAAAAGGATATATATATATGTAATTTTTGAAATTTTTAAAAATATATATGTAAATGCCCCTAAATTTAAAATTGTGTTCTCCTATCGGCTAACAAAGTAACAAAAGTCAAAATTAGCTTTCATTTGTTCAAACTCATTTAAATTTCGTCTAGCAAAGTATACAAGTATAAAAACACATGTGTAGATTTGTAAAACAGCAGCATTAAAGGGCGAATTGGGTCGGTTTTAACTAATATTTTTACGTTCTCTTATTTTAATGCAGCTACTTATCTACATATGCGGCCTTTTGATTGATTATATGAAAAACACGTAGATGCGCCGTGAACACAACCAACACAGTATAAGTCTATGAGACATGTCTATTATTCGTTTTACTTTAGCATACTGGAATTGGATCCAATGTAACTTTGTATCTTTGTTCTGCATGTATGGTTTGATACAATTTTTTTTTTTTCGCCACTTACAAAAAAGTCATGCCGCAACGTGGCGGGCGCCAAGCTACCTGTTAAAAGAACAGTGTGCTTGAAATACATTAATTAGTTCCTTTTTATTCAATGATAAACAAGAAAATATCATTGATTACATGTGAGTCGACTGGGGGTGGCACAAAACCATTATCACCGCATCTACGATGTCATATATCGCCCTTCTAGCTAGCTCATGAGCCACTCGATTCCCATCACGCCGCACAAAGGACGAAGAACATGAAGTAAAAGAGCAACATAATCTACAAATATATAGGAAGAGATTCCTAATCTGCAGCAACTCCTTATTGTGTAGAAATGCGTCAAAAATAATACTTGAATCCGTCTCCAGAATAACATTTTTAAAGCCCTTAGCAAGAGCCACCTGGATAGCCCAAAGAATAGCATTTGCTTCGATCTCTATAACCGAAGTCGCGTAAGGGTACGTGATTGTACAATAAATTGTACCACCAGGCTTCGCGATGATGATAGAAGGAAACGGGGGTTGTTGAGGGTGTGCCAAGCTTGTTGATAACCTGAAATAAGAAATACAAAAACACTACGTTAAGTGATTGCGCAGGGGTTGGCCCTGCTAATCACCTCCGGCGTGCGAATGAGTATATGTAATGGTAAATAAGTGTATTTGAGAGGATATATGAGTGTATTGTGAACGTACCATACTCAATGACTCGTCCAAGCTATTTATAGGAGAGGAAAATAGACATTGGAGAGTTCCATGCTTAATCCGCGGAAATCAAGGAGGCGTTCCATGATTTAAAATGATTGTTAGGGTTTAGCCGAGTATCATGGGGATGATAGCTAAAGTTTAGGGTGTACATGGGGGAGTCCCCATGATCATAGCTGAGTTTTGTGAACATTAAGCTCAATTTTCACCTATTATGGATTGATTAAGCAACAATTATAAATACAATGCATTGAGATCGAGTGCATTTTAAAATTTTCAATTTTTATATGAAAATTAATAGTACAAAGAAACTTTTTATCTTGGTCTCGTGACATCACGAGACCCTTACTTCGCCCGTGCATGCATACAAATCAACACTTATATTGAAAATAAAGCCTGGATGTTAAAATAACATAAACGTTGGGATTATTTTATTTTTTAAATTGTTGTCGATAGCGTAAGTACTAGTTAATAATTGCTTACATACTTAACAATTATTCTAAAATACCATAGGTTGAATTTACTAATGTGCAAAACGTAAGAGGGTCTTTTTCAATATGCATATAATGGTACTAGCATGGTACCTGTTGAACTTAGTAAAAATTGGATGTATATGATAAATTTACGGGATATCAAATATGCAGTTTTTGTTGTATCTCAATCTTTTGGCGGTATGAAATGATATTAGGTATATGATGGTTTACCGGTATCATAGTTCTAAAAAAAATAAATGAGTATTTAAATATTCGTAAAATATGTTAATACAAATATAAATTTTCATAATCATATTCGTTTGAACTTAGTAAAAATTGGATGTATATGATAAATTTAGAACTTTAAATTCGTTTTATTGTAGCTTTCATTTTAATACTAAGATTTAATGTGTCATTAATGTCCGTTATAATGCAATTAGTGTAGTTTAATATTTAATTATATAAATTACTGGATATAATAACATGTACTACGTATAAGCTTAAAAAATTAAGCCTCATATTTATAAAAGTCCCATAAACTAAATCAAATAAGAAAAAAAAAAAAAGAAAAAAAAAAGAAAAAGAAAAAAGAAACTTAGGTGTCGTTTGTTTCATTAAGATGTTTCGCATCTGAATCTGACTACCACTAGTAAGAGATGACTATAATGTCTGAATCTGATTGAAAAAGTGTTGTTTATTTTTTTATAATTGTCTGAATGGTTTTAATTTTTTTTTAATATACATCAAACTATTGCAATACGATTAATAAGCAGATAGTGTAAACTTGAAAAAAAATAAAAAAATTAATCATAAATTTAACACAATTATAAATCATTAAATAAATTATTTTAATACATATCCAAAATTTAACATAATAAAAACTATTACATAGAGGTGGAGAAGAAGGCAGCGGTGAGAGGTGGTCGGCAACGGGGTGAGGGTTTTGAAGATGAATGGGTTGAAGGGTGTTAATAAGAGGTAGTCAGATCTTTTCACCACCTCTTACCGAGTTAGACATATTAGCTTTTACCGCGTCTGATTGGTGATGAAAAAACAAACAATCGAATCGTCTGAACACCTTTTACTGGTAAAAGTAAGATGGCTAGTAAGATTTGTTTTTTTAAAACAAAACAAACACACCCTTAAACTATACATGGCGTCTAGTGGTTGCACCTCTTTTTTTTTTTTTGAACGGTGACTTTCATTTTTTGGAGAAGAGTCGCACCTACCTCAAGGGAGGTCATCATCCACCACATACCCAGACTATGTTGTCATAACCGCGTTCACGCTGGTGCAATGAGGATTATTAACGGCGTCCGCCCGAAAACTGTACCGCCTTCACACGATTATTGTCTCATGGTTGTAGGTGTAAGTCTGTATCTTAGGTAAATGTCATCACTTCCATTAACTCTTACTCATAAATGTGTAGCACGCAATTGCATGCTAGGTCTTTTCACATTATTTTAAATGACTGTACGTAATGAAAATCAGTAATAAGGTACACTGTGCATTTTTTTTTTTTTTTTTTTTTTTTTTTATGGCGAATTTTATTAACACAACTAGCAAGAAGCTATAAAATTACAAATAAACAAGATAAGGATTTTTAATCCAATCATTCTAACTAAAAGAAACATTGCATCTATAACGACTCCAATAAAAAGAGCGCGACACCACATCTTCAAAAATTGACGCCTTAGAAGGAATCAACGAACCAAAAATGCACTTATTACGAAACGACCAAATATGTCACCACATGCTATAGCACACTCCTTCGAGTAGTCTTTTATGCTTAACAGAGAACCTAAGATTTAGAATCCAATCTAACCATTCTTCATACGAAGACACTTCCGTGTAACTAACATCCCACCAACAAGTAATCTTTCGAAAAATCTCTCTAGCTACATGGCAATTAAAGAATATATGTCTCGTCGATTCCACAACATTATCGCATACCGGGCAGAAAATAGATTCAATATCCATACCTCTACGAGATATATTGATCCTAGTAGGTAAACAATCTAACCTCACTTTCCATGCATGAACGTTTATCTTAATAGGCACTGCTTTAATCCAACGAGTCTTAGAAGACACCTCCGAAAACCTTTTATCATCAATCAACTTCCTAACCGAGGCAACGGAGAAATCACCTGAATCCTCCAACGACCATACCCACTTGTCCCTTGTATTAACAAGAGAAACACCCTCAACCTTTATCAACAAATCTGCAAATTGGGCTTGTTCCACACCGCCCCTAGAAACACGCCGAAAAGAATAATCCATACTAGTATGCGCTAGTTTAGCAGCAACATCAATAATCTTACAAGATTCCAACGCGTACAATCTTGGAAACCTATGTTTAAACGCAACATCCTCTCGCCAAACATCCTCCCAAAAAGCTGTATGCGCACCATTTCCCAGCTTTTTATGAATAAAACTATAAACATCAATACCTTGTTTCTTAAACAGTTCCATCTCTTGAACAATGTCGAGCCATATGGACGGATAAGTAGCTTTAAAATTCTTACCGACTTTCCCATCATCACCATGAATCGCTTTGATAACCCTTGCCCATAACGATGGACTTTGAGTAATGAACCGCCACATCCATTTAAACATGAGGGCTCTATTCAACGCATATAAGCTTGAAACACCAAGACCACCTTTATCTTTCGAAACCAAAACGTTTTGCCATTTCACCCATACCGACTTTTTACCACCTAGATCAGCACCACTGAAAAAATGACACCGAATAGATTCCATGCGTTGTAACACCTTCATAGGGACTTTAAATATTGAAATATGGTATATCTGCATCGACCCTAAAACTGACTTGAGAAGCGTTAGTCTTCTACATATCGATAGAGTCTTCATCTTCCATTTTGAAAGGCACACAACCATATCATCAACAATCTCATTCCAAGATTGAGTACGAGACATAAGCCCACCCACTTTCGAACCTAAATAAGAAAAAAGAGCCTTGAGAGTGACACAACCAATCTTTGAAGCTGCTTGATTAACTTTCTCCTCGTCAACACAAATCCCCATAAGTTTACTCTTACTCATATTAATACGAAGACCCGATGCACGATAAAAACAATCCAACACGTACACTGTGCATTATTTAGGTCATTTTATGTCGTAATTTGTGTCTTCTGTTTTGTTTTTTCACTATTTTTTGTCTAGGCTTGTGCAAATCCGTCTTGGGACAAACCAAAGCCGGCAGCAGTATCCAAAACCGAGAACCAAAGGGGCTTAGCAATTTCACCACCTAGTATTAACACTAAACCATTCGCTTTATGGCTCACTTCTTTTGGGTTCACCCTTAATCTAAAGAAAAAAAACATTTATTCTAAAATCGTCATGTTTTGACCCAATGGTCCACATTCAAGACAAGAAAGAAAAAAGATCGTATCTCGAAAATGGTCAAGAATGTCGAGCTATGTCACATTTCGACCACCTATGCTTCTTTGGTTTTTGCTCGACCGAATACACATTTGCTCTGCTAAATGTAAAATTAAGTACCTATAATGTGAGTAAGATTGACAATGAACGGTTGAGCGCATATGAGATAGAAAATCCTAACAAATTATCTATCTTACATTCGATATGTGGGTTTGTTAAGGGTTAACTGTCTAAAAATATGCTTATCATTTTTTTTGAGTTATATGTATCATCGTTAGTATCAGACTATTTAATAACTGAATTTTAGAATTTCGATTATTCTTTGTATTTATTGACGTAATTTTGGGTATCGAATCAAATATTTTTGAAAATCGGGTCACGTATTTTTTAGAATCAATACATAGAATAATTGAAATTAAAAAAGTTAATAATTAAATAGTATAATCCTTAATGATGATACAATAAATAAAATGACAAGTAAAATACTTTTTCAGAACTTTAAGTTGAAATTCCGCGAATTATATTGCTGAACCAGTTTTTTTTTAGCTTGGTTTACTAAATCTTATGATCAATTGCAAACACAAAGTACCATTTTTAGCCCCTTTCTTCATAGATGCTTGAAAATTGAAATAAAACGTAAGACTAACATGTTTTGTCTTCTTCCATTAATTCACAGACATGGCAAATTATGCTAAATGCATTTACTTTTTACAAGTGCCGGTATCCTCAGTTACAAAATTATTATCAACGAAAATTTTATGATCACAGTTTTAATACATAAGAATTTGTATTAACTCGGTTATCTCTGAAGATTAAATTCTATTTAGTAACAAACTAAGAGGTAATTAAATACGGGTTATGAGCAAAATAACTCAAAAAAGATACTGTTCTGGACTCGTCGATATTTCTAAAAGCGGTGAGACCTTTTCTTGGTTTGTTGTACGTGACAGTGGACTCCAACGTTGCATAACAATATCTACGAGACAGCATGAAAATTAAAAATTAAAAATGACGTAATATATTACTCCGTAGTATTACTAGTATATTATTATGTGGTCCATGATAGTTGTACCTGTGGTCACCATCATGAGGAAATGTGTGAGAACCTTTAAGATTTGGTTAAATTGATGTTTATTGGACCTACATCCAAATTGATTGCACACCTAAGTACATTTGCCTCACCATTTGTTACACATAATGACATAAATACAAAGATGATAAGAACGCAAAGAACTTTAAAACCGGATGCAATGGAAGTTGAGTTCTCACTCTCATCTCTACCCATCACGCGAGGACATTTTGTCGCGCATGATACAAAGAAGAAAAGAGGAGAGAGTGGTGATTACCTTCACAATTTATTTTTTTGTTTGTGATTGTGTGTGTATTTTATAAAATGTTTATCTTTAATGGCGATAATCATTAGAGAAAGGTGAAAGGAGTCGATGATAACGTGTCGTTGATGTAAAAGTGAAGGAAGTGGTAACCATTATGAATTGGGTAAGAGTATGTTATTGCAAGAATTCTGGAAGATATCTAAAAAAAATTACCACGGCCTCATTCTGATGTTGATCCTCTTCTTGAGGAGTTCGCTGATGAACTTACTCACATCAATCCACTTTCATTAGAAGGTGATGATGGTCTCCTCAACTTTGAAGCCGATCTGGGAGAAATTGAAAGTCTCCTATATCATGATCCGTCACTCACTTCTTATCCCGACAATCCAATAGAGAATGATAATCTCTTTGTTCCCGAAACATTTAATACGACTCTCACCAATCCTCTATTTGAATTCGAATATGAATTCATTATGATTTCTATCAATCCAATCTTTGACGAGGATTGTGATGAGTCCACAATGGAACACGAGTTCACAAATTCACATCTTGTGAATAATTCTCTTCATGAGGAGTTCTCCGGTGAACTCACTCATCATGTCATAACTCCTCCGGAGTTTGATAGCCCGGGGGGAGATGCTCTCAATTATGAGAATTTGCAAAATCCCACCCACCCTCCCGGGTTGTTTACGAGCTTACCCTTTGAAATCCAAACTCAGGCTACGGAGCCTGCTCTCGAGGAAAAAGATCAAATCATGCTTTTTATCATGATTTTCTTCCTTTTCTTCACCTACAGGGTGACTTCTTCTCTTCTTCACTCCTTCGGGAGTGAGGACACTATCTTTGATCCCGGCATTTTCATGTATCATTATCTTGAGCCGGATACTTATCTCATCGGTGTGGAACTTTCACATGCTTCATATGTTTGTCCAAACATCTTGAATGAAAGTCCGATGGAGATTACTTCTTCCACATCATGCTTCCCCAAGGACAAATGAATTCGGGGTCGAGTCAAGCTAGCGACTCAGTAAACAAAAACAGTAGCACGCTTATAGGGTTTTTCACCCTAAGTGTGGGGGAGTCCCTCATGCTATGGTTACAAATAGAGTGAAAAAACAAAATGGTGTTTTTCACGCTTAGCTTGTAATGTTGCCCTTTTACGTTCTAAATGTCGGCATAATAGCCGGGACTTTGAATATTGAGGACAATATTCATGCTAAGTGTGGGGGGGTATTCGCTATTCTAGCGAATTTTATCACATTTTACTATACAATACCCCCGTTTTAGCCAAAATTTCAAAAATTTAAAAATTTTTCACTGGTGCTTCAAAATTTTTGTGGTAATTAGTCCGCCTTGTCTGAGCGACAAAAGGGATTGGCTAGTCCATGAGCAAACGGCTCTTGGTAAAGACATATCAAATCCGTTTATGGCTTGCAATTTGCCCAAAATTGTATGGTTCATCAACTCCCAAAAAAAAAATGAGTTGGCTAGCCCGCAAGATTGTGGCTTGTGGTAAAGGCCGTGGAAAATCCATAATTGGTAATCAGCTCACCAAGATGTTGACTATTCCATCAAGAGCTGGCTAGTCCAGAAGCAAACGGCTTTTGGTAAAGACTACTCAAATCCGTTGACAGCTGGTGGTTTGCTCAAAATCACACGGTTATCAGGTGTGCCACAGTTCTTACACCTGGCTACTCTAGAAGTGATGGCTTTTGGTAAAGAGTTAAAAATCCATCAAGTTTTCAAAACAGTATTGCTAGGGACTAGCAATAGTTTAGTGTGGGGGATTGATGAGTGCTCAAACACTCATTATTTTTGGTTAAATCTGAACTGCAAAACATACAAAAACACTCAGTAATGCATCAAAATACTAAAAATATTTCAAAATTGTGTTTTATATGTTTCAGATGCAAAACGAGTAAAAACAGTTGAAAAAGTTTGCAAAATTGGCAGTTTCAGGCCCTCGACTTTCAAAAATTAACAAAACTAGTCCCTGTGCATTTATTTTGCAAGAAAACTCAACCCAAGTCCTTTTAAAATAAAAAGTTATCAAAAAAAACATTTGGGTAAAAGTTTTGATGATTTACACTTTTGGTCCTCGGAGTTTGAAAATTTGCTAAATAGGTCCCTGGAAATTTATATTTTGGAAAATATCAAATTTTGGTCCTTGGGTTATCTAAACATGGCAATAATGGTCCTTGTAATACTTTTGAATAATGCCATGTTCAGTCCTCAACTTTTGGGTAAATTACAAAATTGGTCCTTGTGGTTTCTTTGGTAATAAAACAAACGGACCCTTAAAACTATTATAACCCAAAACCAAATAACAAACCCAACACCATAACCTGATCTAATCCAGCCCATCAAACAACCCCAGCCCAATCCTAAACTAATACCACCCCACCCCAGTTTGACTAGTCAACAAGCAGGGTCAAACCCACCAGTCAACACCATCCCCAACCTCACCCCGTTTTTCTGCACTGTGTTCCCCCTCCTCTCCAAACTCCACAAAAACCTCACCAAACCTCATTTATTATCACACCAACCTTACCTTCCCCCCCCCCCCCCTTCCTCATTTAATTCTCACCAAATCCACTCAAGCTGCCAAATTATCCATTTCCCGCCAAAAAGAGTTTGGACGGTTGAGATCAAAGCAAGCCATCCAAAGGCCTGAAATAAAGTGGGAAAGCAAGAGAGAGACTCAAGGGACTATAAAGATGAAGTAAATGAGAAGAATATGGTTGTCACATGTTTTAGACCATTTCGTAGTGTAAACTTTAATTTTATGTTGTAAACCTTTAAAATTCTGTTTTTAATTCAAGCTGTATCAAGCTTTAATGTTAATGAAAAGTATTTCAAATAGATTCTCAGTTCCAATTCTCAAGTTTAATTTCAGTTTTTGGCAATTTATAGTGAATTTGACACATTCACTCAAGATTGTTAAAATTGTTGTTTAATGCTCATTTAAGGTTCTATTCAGCTCATGGTGATGCTTTTATAAGCTTTCAAAACATTTAATTCAGCTTTACTTAGTTTTAGTTTGAAAAATCCAAAAATAAAAGAAAAATAAAAAAATAGTCTCAAAGAAAGAAGAAGGCAAGAAACTTGGTTGTATTTGGATTTCAGGGGTATTAGAACCCCAAGGGGGGTGTAGGTTGTGGTTTTGTCACCTTGGTACATCTGTCTCAGTTTAGCCCCCATTGTAAGCATTTTCCAAATTTTTCACATTCAAGTTTATGTACTGCATTTGTTGCTAGATTCAGTTAATTTGGTTTATTTAATGTTAGCATAAGTTTAGATCTCAGTTTCCTGAATTAGATCTTTGTTTTGCTTCCTAAATCTTCAAAACAGTCCTTATAGGGAGTGTTTGGATCAGATCTTTGCTATCTATTCTAGTTGTTATGTTGTTCTTGTTTTAGTGTGTACATACTGTATTAGCTATATTTAAGTTAAATTAAGCTTAAAACCCAAGTTCTAACTTGCCAAAGTCAAATTCACAACAACACCACCACCACAGTTAACTATGGTGGTCATTGTGTCCTATAAGCCATCATCTCAAGAGATAATTTGTTGTTTTAACTTATTTTGGTTGTAACTTAACTTAAAAACATGTTCACAGTCCATTAGAATCATCCAAAACTCAAAAAAGTCAACTTTTAAGTTTTTGCAATAAGTCACAGTGCATGGTTCTCACGTTTTTCCTAAAGTTCAAGCAATTAATTTGAATTTTGTGTTTTAGATTAGGCAGTGAAACTTGTTGTAGCTAGTAGTCTATCAGCTTATCTGTGTTTTCTCACATAGTTTTTATTTTTAGGATTTTAATTGAGCTTGTAATTGCTCACCAAAATAGGCTGCAGGGCATATGCATGCCCTGCTACACAGTTACTCAGCCAAACGCCCAACTTCTTTTGCTCACTCAGTGTTCAAAAGTGGGCCCCACTTCAAGTTCCTTAGCTTTTTTAGAAGCTTTCCAGCTTAGCTTTTAGGATCTGTGCTTATCTTTGGTTTTCAAATTCATTTGCTAGGGTTGCTAGGGGCTTAAACTCTGTCCCTTTTTCTGAGTTGAGCAAAGTGCTCATTGAGCTTAATCAGCTTATTTAGCCTATTCTGTGATTTGGTCTTGTTCTTTCTTGCTTATTTATACTAATTAGGCATGTATCCACCCAGTTCCTCCCCTGGTTCTCAGCTTTGAGCTTATTTCAAGCTTATAACTTTGACAGTTGACCAAAGTCAACTGTCAAGCTAATAAGCACTTGTAGTGCTTATTTCTGTGTTCCAGCCAATTTTCCTTTTTTAAAGTTTCATATTTTTAGTATTTATTTAGTTTTCAAAAAGAAAATCCAGAAAAAGCTAAAATTTCCTAAAGTGATAGCTTCTATTTAAGAAGCTTATTGCATAAGTGTTTATTTTCCTTAAGCACTTTCTGTTTTTATAATTTTCTTAAGTTCATATAGTTGTAAAATAATTTCTGTAAATTTTTCATATTTTTCTCTTTTCATTTAGTAATTTTAATAATTAATATTAATTTTTATTAATTAATAATTAGTTAATAATTAATAGTAATTATTTAAATAGTCTTAAAAATATATTTTCTGTTTTAAAATTAGTTTTATATTATTTTAGACTTTTCTAAGTTTTAATTTTATTTTTCCAAGCTTATTTTACATTTTCATATTTATTAGTGTAATTTTAATTAGTTTAAATTAGTTTTTAATTAATAGTAATTATATAAAAAGTCGGAAAAATATATTTTAAATTTGAAAATTAGTTTTATAATATTTTAGATTTTTCTAAATTTATTTTTCATATTTTTAGTGTAATTTCATAATTAGTTATAATTTAGGTTAATTTAAATAATTAATAAGTAATTAATAAATAGTATTTAATTAATAGTAATTATTTAAATAGTATAAAATTTAATTTTAATTTTCTAAAAAGTTTATTTTATTTTTAGGATTGTAAAAATGTGATTTCCATCTTTGTAAGTATTTTATTTTACTAAAACTCGCGTTTTAATTTTGTACGTTCACGTTACTTAAAACTGAACGTACGCGTTTTTAATTTTAAACGTTTCTGGTTTTTCAAACTTTCTTGTCTTATTCATATAGCTTGTTTAAGCTATTTCTTTGTGAATTCAGTAGTGTAATCAATCTCACAAACCTTTTCCCGTCCAAATTCACCCGATCACAGAACCGTTTCATAACCATCACACCTCGTCGGGACATAAAGACCCGGGGAAACCACTATATTCCGCGGAGCATTGGTTTTAGACGTTTGACCTTGTTGACCATCACCTGGTCAGTTTAGGTTGACCGTTTGGAGCCAATCAGGGTCATTTATGCCTAAAATCGTGATTATATGATCAAATATTTCCTCAAATCGTTTCTTTTCATATTTTAGGTACTTGGGACGTGATTTCTGGAATTTAGAGCATTTCGGACGTTTTTTGGCTTAAAAGTGAAGAAAACAGCAAAGTCATGAAAAACCTGTTAGGAAATACACCTGACGGTATCACATATTAATAGGTGACGCCGTCACTTGAAGAATCTGGAGCTTGTAAATTAACACACATCGCCTCAGTGAACTTTTGAAGACTTTACACCTGACGGCATCAGGTGTAATGAGAAGAAGGACGTCTAGTGTTAAAGTTATAAAAGACTGCTCTGAATGCTTAAAGCATGACGACGTCAGAAGGTCGACTTGCACAACAAGAAACCCTAATCACGTTGGTATGACGGCGTCAGGATCTATAACATGACGCCGTCAGCTTTGTAAATCTATATATATACTTTTCGATTTTTCATTTATTAGTGTGACACTTTGGAGACTCAAACCTTAGGACAAATTTCACAGTTTTTGTAAGGCTTTCATAGCCTATTTTCTTCCATGTTCAATTGAAGTTAAGTTCTCTTTTAATCATTCAATCTGTCTATGTGTTGTTTGATTATCTGTTTATCTTTTATTTCTTTTAACATGCTAGCTTAAGTTAATTAGTGTTTGCTTAGATCTAATGAAACCTAGTTATTAATTATTGTTTCATTGTCTATTGTTTAGTTGATTGCTTCACGTTAGGCTAAGAAAACTGGCTAACCTCCACGCTTTTGTCTGTTTTTTGTTAAGTTTTCGTCAATTTTTTTACGTTTTTGTCCATTTTTTACGTTCTCGTCCGTTTTTTCAAGTTCTCGTATGTTCTTTTTATGTTTTTTCCGTTCTCGTCTGTTTTTTTCGTTTTCTTCTATTTTTTTTTACGTTTTTGTCCCTTTTTACATTTTCGTCTGTTTTTATATGTTTTCGTCCGTCTTTTTACGTTATTGTCCGTTTCTTACGTTCTCGTCCGTTTTTTTCGTTTTCGTCCGTTTTTTATGTTTTCGATCGTTTTTTTACGTTTTCGTCAGTTTTTATCTGTTTTTTACGCTTTTGTCTAATTTTTTCGTTTTTTGTTTGTTATTATAGGTTTTCACCCATTTCATACATTTTCGTCCATTTTTAACGTTTTTGTTCATTTGTTTTAAGTATAAAAAACGGACGAAAATATATAAAAAACGTAAAAAATGAGACAAAAAGGGGAAAAAACGGACGAAAAACATAAAAAACCAGACGAAAACGTAAAAAAGGACAAAAACGTAAAAAACGGACAAGAACGGAAAAAACGGACAAAAATGTAAAAAAATTGATGTAAGTGTATAAAAACGGGTAAAAACTTATAAAAACGGACGAAAACGTAAAAAACGGACAAAAACGTAAAGAAACGGACAAAAGCGTATTGGAAAGGACGAAAACGGACGAAAACGTAAAAAAAATGACAAAAACATATAAAAGAAGGCGAAAATGAAAAAAACGGACTAGAACGGAAAAAACAGACGAGAATGTAAAAAACGACAAAAACGTAAAACAACGGACAAAAGCGTAAAAAATGGATAAAACGGACAAAAAATCAGACGAAAACGAAAAAAACAGTCGAGAACGTGAAAAAAGGACGAGAACGTAAAAAACAGAAAAAACGTAAAAAAATGAACGAAAACTTAACAAAAAACGGACAAAACCATGAAAATAGGTAAAACAGACAAGAACGTAAAACAAACGGGTGAAAAGTAAAAAAACGGACGAAAACGTATAAAAACAGACGAAAACGTAAAAAAAAAATAGACGAAAACAGATAAAAACGATTTTAAGCCTAGAAAAGGTTAAATAGAAAATGGATAAACACGAGTTTAAACCCTAGTTCGAGCCTATGCTGCCCTTTTTAATTCATTTTTTAAAAAGAGGATTAACGGTGCAAAATATATTAACGGAGGGACTAACGGGCAAATATTATTTAAACACTTAACGGGTAAAACTAACGACGTTAGGGTTAATGGATGATTATTGCTGAACGTTTGTGGATTTGAGGATGTTTAATGCTGCATGTTTGAGTTAGGGATGATTCTTGTAAATTTACACAAACCAGAGGGATGATTTTTTCCGTTTACTCTTGGTTAGATAATTCACTTTCCGTTTACTCTTGGTTAGATAATTCACTTTATTGCAAACGGATACATTTAAGCACGAGCTTATTACTCCCATTCATTACCTTTTAAGGTGTAAATAAATGTTATTTGACGTGATGTAAAATATAATTTTTTTATTTAAAAATGCAATTAATAAACATAAATTAAACTTATAGTTTACTACTATCAGTAATTATGATTTATTCACTTAAAAAAATTTCATTTATTTACACTTTATAAAATGCTCACTCAACGGCCAACGGCCATTAACAAATTGCATATAAGAATATTGAAGTTTTATACAAATTTAGTTATCGACTATCAAGTAAAAAGTCGTTTGGTTTGCTATTAGAAATCACAATGGGTATTGGATTTGCTATGGAGTAGAATGATAATGTATATAAAAAAAGTGTATAATTACGATTGTATATGTTTCGATGACAAAATATGGTATGAAAAAATGTATTAAATATTTGAATTTTGTGGTGAAAAAGAAAGGGGTCTGCAAAATGATTTTATAGACACCAAATTAGTGAGTAATGAATCTATTGCTATGATATACTCATTTCATTAGTGCACTTACTAAACAAACACATTTAATCACTATGAAACCCATAAAGCTGTGAAAAGTGGCGACCCAGGGCGATCTGGGTTTTGTCTATCACATCAATTTTCTCTCTCTGGCGACCTTCAGACACCAAGTTGCCACATCAGCAACCTTCTTATTTTCTTCTTCTTCTTATTTTTTTTAAATAAAACAACAATGTTTTATATTATTTAAATAAAACAAAGTATTACATATAAATTTATTTTTATATATTCTCTATGCTAAAAGGTGAGATTTTTGTTTTTTGAGGTAAACACTCAGTCGAGAAAATGATGGAGTTGTGGTTTTCTTAGTATGGCGACCAAAAACAACCAACTCTCTACAAAGGTGTGACCATGCTCAACCGATCGACCGAGTGATTCGAGTGCTATTGTGCATAGCCTAACTCCATTCTCATATACCCATACCAAACGCACCTTTAATAATAATGTTTAATCATTTTATGCATTTAATTTTAGTTACTGGTACACTAGGTTTTCTTTTATTCCAAATAAATGTTAACGCAAACTTAAAGATATTTGCTATTAAAAGTTTAATTTTTTTACCAGAAACTTTTGCCTATGCGTATCAAATATTAAACATCGCCATAATTTGATGGGTACTAATATGTTTAAACTTGTTTATTACAAGGGTCGGAAGTTCTTTATTACTTTTTCCAGTCCACGTTGATATTCTTTTTGTCTTAAATATGTTGTCTTTTTCAATAAAAGTATGTTACCAATAACTAATTTTACTAGTTTACTCTTAGTTAATTATTTCAATTTATAACCGTACTGACTTTTGATGTATAAAGAAACACTGCATTAAAGGTAAATATAAGAGTGATAGAGAAATCTCATTAGTTAATCTTATCAATTACACATTTGTTTAAGCTCACTTTTTTTGTTGGTGGACATTGAAAATTGAGACGAAGAAAATAATTACTAAGAGGATTTGCGCAATATGACGATAACAAAAAGGTAATCAAGCTTTTTAGCGTTATTCAATTATGAGAGAGAAAAAATTGCATTTTGTTTTTGTGATTGTATTTTTCCAATGATAACTTTGAAATTGACTCTTTATTTGAGTTTAACTAAAGACAAATAGCCAGGAATAATCAAAGTATGCTTATACTACAATCATATTGTTAAATGCAATTATTGCATGTTCTAATATATTAACTATAGCATTTGCATTTAGGGTTAAGGATAGCAAATTCATTATAAAAAAAATAAATAAATAAAGAAATAAAAGGTGACAAATTAAGATAGACAAATAGCCAGGAGGTTGATTACTGAAAGTATAGTTTTATTAAACTACAATCATATTTTTAAATGCTTCATAGTGTCGCTTTGTTTGATAAAAGTTGAGGGAGACGAAGTCGTCTTTATAAAGGTTTTATTTTATATGAGCTTTTGTAATTTTTAGTTTATAGATGTATTCGGTGAAGAGTAGCGATTAGGAGACCTAAATTATATGTCTAAATATGTGTTTAAACCTGTGTAGCATCATCGTGATAGTTGTAGCCATGTGACCCACTTTTTCACAAACTATCAAGATCATGCCACACATATTTAAGCACATCTTTAAGCATATGATTTAGGTCTCCAGATCATTTTCCTTCGGTGAAATAGATGAATGAGTTGTTAAAGTACTAAAAAGCTAAAGATAAAAAAGTAACTCCTAATAGCGTTTTTCACGGGTTATTGGTCTCAATATTACCTTTTACGGTCTATGAGAGAGGTTGAGACGTAGACAGCCTTACCATTACTATAGGTAGAGAGGTTGCTTCTGGTTCTACCAAAAGTAGAAAAGAACCTCTAGCCTTGCAGGGGATGAGAATCGAACAATTGACCTTTATCTCTAAAGGTAAGGGTGTTAACCACTTGATCATAGCCTTACTTTAAAAAGCTAAAAATAACCGTGAATAATTTTCCCTTTCCAAATCTCGAACTCCTTTTAAAAGCTATTCCATGTATGTGTTGTTGGGATAAGTTAAAACAAAGTAGGGGTGAACATGGTGCGAGTTGGTGTGGTTTTGGTAGAAATCAAATTGCATTTGTAATTGCGGTCTTTGAAAAATGAGAATCAACAACTGCGCGGTTTTACGGTTTCAGTTTTGACGTTTTTTTGTTGTTTTTTAGATTTTAATGTTATTATTTTTCTTGTTAATATATTTTCGAATAAATATCATAAGGTTACATGATGGGTCGAAACATATATAAAAAAATGTTGTGTATCAGTATGAAATTATAAATCTATACATTAGTAAAAGTCAAATGAGATGAAATTTTTTAAAAACTTCAATGATAAATTGAAGGAAAAGTAAAATTATATGACCTAACAACTCAGATAATAATTAACCAATTAAATGTGCTTGAAACAACTAATTATGAAAGCATAAATAAAACCATTTTATCGTACAAAAATTATGAAATTTAGTGGGTTTATTTTAAAAAGTAATAATATATTTGAATATGACCGAGTAGTTCGATGTGGTAATTAGGGTAGAAACCGCACAGCAAAATGCAGTTTTTCTATTTTCAGGAACCGCACAATCGGTTTTTGTGGAGGATCGGTTTTTGTTGTTTGGGTTTTGCGTTTTTTTTTTTTTTTTTTTTTTTTTTTTTTTTTTTTTTTTTTTGGGGGGGGGGGGGGGGGGGGTGGTTTCTATGTTGTTCCTGCTCACCCCTAAAACTATAGTTATAAAGAGCGTGAGGTGTGGCGTGACGGCATGCCCAAGCCTCACACCTTAGAAGCTACGACGAAGTCATATCATTTTATAAGGCGTGTCTTAAAGCAACACAAAATATGAAAATATTTATTGAATTATAAATTGTATCATATTTCACATATATCTAATTTATAAAAAGTGGTATACACAAGGAATTAAGTTAAGAAACTATCATTGCATGTAATGATTTTCATTTATTTAAAAAACAATCTTTTCACCGGAGTAAAATTAAAAAAAAAAAAAAAAAAAAAAAAAAAAAAAAATCATGCCTTATCTCGCGCCATGCTTAGAGACAACGCTTTAATTTATTGCGTAACGTGTAAGTCACGCCTTAGTGCTGCGGCGCCTTTTAGAAACCCTATAAAAACGAATAAAAAGTTTGTTGCCTTTATAACCTTGCAATCTCAAAAGTAATCTTCCAAAATTCATTAGAAAAATACACGCAGACACAATGAAATATTCTTTTTTTATAATTGATAAATTTTAGTGAAATAATAACAATAAATTTTAAATAATCATTAAACATAACTCTCTTGGTTATATTTAGGATATTAAGACACACAATAATTGTTTATCTAAACTACTTATAAAGCATTTAGCACATTCCTTCCTGTTAATTTTTCAAGACTTTCTTAAATAGATTTTTAAGTAAACACAAATAAATAAACATCGTTTATAATTATTTGAAGCACAAATAAAACTAAAACACATTATTTGACACATACAATTAATACATAATTTAATTCACCCCTTCATCAAAATATACAATTATTTAACCATAATATACAATCTAATTAAGTTTTCAAAACAAAAATCTGAAATCCAGCAGCCTAAAACAAAATAACATTTGTTCACTGAAAAATTTAGTCACATGCTACCCACCGACACATCGCACGGGTAACCTGCTAGTACCTTTAATAATAAGCGCCAACCCCGTTGTATTTAAAAACATATTTTTAAACAATTAATTTTACATATTTTTATATATTAAACGTAACTGATGATATACCCGTTCGAAGACACCTCTTCGAACCCATCCCAGATACTACTCTCATGAAAAATTTCGCAGACCTTATAAAATCTCTTTTATTGTAAAGTCATTTATCACAATGACTACCGCAAGGGAATTTTCGAATCGAAGTTAAACATCTTTTGGAGGTGTGTACTTCGAAGATGTTATCAGAGAGGTTCGATGACCACGTTAATGCCATGTTCCACTACCAGTCAATAGGGCCGGCAATTTTGACACGAAACCTGTTAACACGACACGACACGACCTGTTCTTAACAGGTTTCGTGTCTTAACAGGTCAGACCTGTTAATTTTCGTGTTTTAACAGGTCAGACCTGTTATGACCTGTTAACATTATAATATATAATTATATATAAACTTATAAAGTACCCACTCGTGCCACTAGACCACTACCCAGCAGTAAATATACTCCCAATACTTGTGGCTGATTTCATTTTCATCTCTTCTTCCCCAATACTCCATCCTCTCACTAAACCCTAGCCGCCACCACCAGTCCACCACCACCAAAATACTCACCGCGACCTCCTCTTTCGAACCCCACCATCATTTCTCCATTAGATCGCGAAGAAAAGGTATTAGATCTAGATGAAAAGGTAATCGTTATTACTGATTCGAGAAGAGAAGGTAATCATAAGTGAAAGTTGAAGTTGTTGTAATTTTTATTGAAGTTATGCATTGGCTGTAAATCTGTAATTAAGAGGTGAATATTGAAGTTGTAATTTCGCCATTAGATCGAGAAGAATATGCATTGGCTGTAATTAAGAGGTGAATATTGAAGTTGTAATTTTTATTTTGGTTGTTGTGGTTGTTGTAAACTTGTAATTTTTACTCGATTTGTTGTTGTTCTTGATGTTTTTGTTGTCGTTGTGAATATAGCATTTTACTGGATTTGTTTTAAGAGGTGAATACATAATGTTTTTGTTGTTCTTGAATCTAATAGATCTAATAGATAATGTTTTTGTTGTTCTGGATTTGTATTGGATTTGTTACTAGATTTGTACTGAATCTAATAGATAATGTTTTTGTTGTTCTAATAGAGTAATAGATAATGTTGAGTATTAACAGGTAGAGTAATAGATAATGTTAAGTGTTAACAGGTTCTTAACAGGTCTTAACAGGTTAACCTGTTTAATTTCTTGTCGTGTTCGTGTTTGAGAAAAGTGACACGATAAGCTAACAGGTCGTGTTCGTGTTTGACCTTAACAGGTTCGTGTCTTAACAGGTTCGTGTAACCTGTTATGCCAGCCCTACCAGTCAAGCCTTTCCCGCCAGGATAGGCACGCGAGGTATTATCGCTAGCCGTTACCGAAATCCATAAAAGCCCCATGATCTTCGGTTTATGTGCAGTTGCTTGCTAGAGCCTATTTCCTCCACTATAAATTGGATGACAATCATAAAGGTTTGGCAAAATCCTTTTTCCTTTATCATTTGATACATTATCACTCACATACTCATGATAACATGCTTACTCTCACGTAGGAGGTGATTCGCATAGACCAAGTCCTACGCGTCTTGGTATTTATTTTATTTTATTTTTAGATTTCTAATGACTTGGCATACATCACTAATTCCCAAATCCTCTTATCACTATTGATAGACCTGATAGTACGACTTATTGCATAATCAATAACCATAAGAGCTTGAGGTATCATGACAAGGCTAAACTTGTCATTTGGGTCCCACGGGTGCCATATCACCATAACACAACCCGTTCTACAACCCCATATCATAACGAAACATAACAAGCACCATGAAGGACGATATATACGTTCGTCGTCTGCACGACAAAGTTTGAACCGACGAAGGACAACAAGCACCACTGGTGTGGCAGCGAGGGGACGACGAAGAACAACAAGCTCCACATCATAGTGGCGAAGTGGGTTTCGTTGTCATACCCCAAGCTCTAAAGCTCTAAAGGTTATTATTATCAAGGTTCTTAAATTATGGCTTAGAAAAAAGAAAGCAGACATGTATAATAAGTTATCATCAACAACAAAGTCAATGAAGTGGCTTGATTGGATTTAAGTCATTAAACAATCAGAGGTGATTTGCACATTTTTCAAATTGATTGGTACATTGTAGATTAGATTGTGTTGACATTTATACCCTCAAATTACTTTACATATTTTCAGTCCCTCAAAATATAAATGTCAAGACATTACAATTTAGAGTGTGTCAATCAATTAAGATAATGTGCAAATTACATCCCTTAAACAATACTCCTAATTTGTTTTCTAAAGATATCATGTACTATTAAACTAATTTTTATTTAATCATGTGTAAGAGCATCTAAATAACTATTTTTATGCTTAAATTATCTAGATGATAATTTAGCACACATGAAATTTCTTTTAGTTTCATAGCATCCAATTCAAAATTATGAATGGTGGATAACTGGTGACGCAAATGCAGATATTATACGCCCTGAGTTTGAGAAAGTAATTTGTTTCATTTGAACTCCAAATCTAGTATATTGTCAGAATTAAAGTACTCCATAAAAAAAACTATATCGAACATACACAATCGCTATGTTTGACAAAAGTAGTGAGGAGTAGCAGTAAGCAGTAGCAATGCGCTGTGAGCTGTAGCTGCTCACAGCTCACAGCTTCTTAAAGAAGCATTAGAAAAATGACCTTTTTAAAAAAATCGCAAAGCTCACTGCTCTGTTGCCAAACGAACACTAAAAATCAAAAAGCTCATTTTTCACCGCTTATCGTTTCAAAAAGCTCAAAAAAGCTTTGCGTCAAATATATAAATCTTTGCATACCAATTTAACATCGATATGATTACATACATTTATTTGCAGATGAATAAGTAAACGGAACCTACTCGACTAATAATAAATTAATAATGTTTTTTATGACCGCAAAGGTCCTTCATGAAAATCAACTTGACTAGTGTGATAAGTCGACATATTTTCGTGAACATCGTCTTTTGCCCATAGATTCATTAACATCATGATTGGCAAAATATAAGCTACTCATTAGAAGTCCCTATTAGACGATATAATTGATGAATGGCCCAAGTACATAAGATAGGATGTTTATTTATAATAGACATAATCAGGCTTGGGCCATTCATCAATTATATCGGCTAATAATGTTGAAAAGAATAAGCCTCTCAATGTGAGTGACAAGCAACTACGGAGAACTATACCTTCTATGAACAAAGCCCATTTCCTGGAATTAATTGATCTAATGTGTGCCATAGAAAGATATCATGAACTAAAACTTTTATCTTTTCATAATGATAATTGCATTTGGTTGGTAATTGATGTCTATCCAAAACCATTTTCTCTTTTAAAAAGAAAATCCGTTTGAGAACACTAATTAAGTAGATCCGAATTTTAGGATACATATGCTAAACAAACTCAAATCACATATGTAGAAGTCAAGGCTTAACATTCACTCATTCAACATGCATTTTATATTGAACCTAAATGCCTAAAAAACTAAGATATGGTACTAGGGATGAGCCACGGTACCAAATTGGTACCGAACTCATACCAAATTGATAGTACCGTTTTTTTTTTCAAGCATGAAAGGGGGGTACCGGGACCGTACCAGATCCCGGTACCTGAAAATCGGTACCTATCTGGTTCCTCATATTTTTCATTAAAAAAAAAGAAAAAAAAAATCAGGATTTTGTGTATTTTTGAGTGATTTCGATTCACAACGTGTCAAAAACGCACAAACAATTAAATAAACACATCACGAAGATAGTCGTAACTTACAAATATTCCAAAAGTTAAAAAATAGGTTAGGTTTTAATTTTTGGGAAGGATTATGAAGTATCTATAGTTGTTACAATAAGTTTTTGGGACATTTGATTTATTTCCTTATGTTTTACATGATGATTGTTTGGCACAGAACGAACCAAATACGTGTTTGGATAAGTTTTTTAATTGAAAAACATGACTACTTTCGAGAATTTTTTTTGGTACTATCCCGCTTTAGTACCGGCACCGTATTAGTTGTTCTGATGTTTTTTTTGGCTCGGTTCATGATACCCTCTCGTACTATGCATCGGGAGTCGGTACCATTTAAGTACGGTACCGGGAATCGGTGCAAATGTCCATCCCTATATGGTACCATAAATGCCTGAAAATAATCTCTTCTTAAAATAGATTTGGCGACTGAACGTATGAGCGAATCCACTCAAATGTTGACATGTGTCGAATCCACCCAAACGTTGACACGTGACATAATTTTTTGTTGATAAAGTCAGATCTCGCATGTCTAATTTGTGTAGTGTTTTGTCTTTTTAACATTTATTAGACCGTTTTTATGTTATTTATATTGTTTATTGAGTTTTTTTTTTTTTTTTTTTTTTTTTTTTTTTTTTTAATTAAAAAAAATAAAGTAGCAGGAAGTAAATATTTTCATCTCACTTTTTCGGGAGAAACAATTTATTTTAAAAATTAACAAAATCACATCATTTTTTACTTTTTTTTCCCTCCTAAATTGCTGCTCAATAACACAACATTTTTTTTTAATTTTTTTTTTCTTTTTTAAATGATACTTGATAAAATAGTGTTTTGGAATCGTCTCTTTTATATTCTCCACAAACTTTGAAAAAAGCACCACTTTCTACTAACATAAAGTAGTTTGTCACATCTAACTTTAGCCATGTACAATATCCCAAGTATAATTTATTGCTTATTTCGAAACATTTTTATATACACAAAACATACTTGACGTAAAATAAAAATATTACACTTGTTTTTGTACAGACCTGGCAACTCTTAACAAAAAGTAACAACTTTGCTAGAAACAACTTTCAAGCATAAGATTGGTATGCATTTATAACTCTATAGAATAGAAAATGAATAGCTCGGCATAATATTATCAGTTGTAATAACGAGATTAAAAAAGTCAAAGTAAATATACATCATAAGACGCTAATTCTATTCACCGGGTATAGAAACCTTTTACCAAAAAAAAAAATGTGACGCTAATATAACAACAATTTTAACTAGCAAACGCCGTAACTCATACCTAATGTTTAATTAAAAGCTCGGTTACAACTTATAACTATGGCACCGGGGCCCTATACTTGGTGACCACTCATTAAATTAGATTCGTATATTCATTAGAAATAAACAAACCTTGTCAACTGAATTATATATATGACATTTAAGCTATATTAAAGAGGCAATTAAATGACCTTCAAGCTATAATGCTAACATTAATAATCACTATGATAAAGCTCTCGTCGACACCTGAATTCGATATATGGTTGGCTGAGTTCCAAACCAAAATGGCAAAGTCTAACAAAAATGGTTAGTTGTAACAAACTATGGTAGCATTTTCTCTTGGTTGGGTAATCGTTTATATGCAGTGACAGACCCAGGACTAGAAGTCATGAGTTATTTCGTAAGATTAAAGATCATTTGTAACACAAAAATTCTGAGACAAGGTGCAATTTGGAAAAAAAATATGTTTTTGACACATTTTTACACTACGCGATAAATATCCATGGGGTTCTCATGCCCCCAAGGAACCCCCTCGATCCGCCCTGGTTATATGCTTATCTTAACGAGCAATGATCTAAAAGATGCCAAAAAATTTGTGGACA
This sequence comes from Artemisia argyi, assembly GCA_030686995.1. NCBI lineage: Eukaryota > Viridiplantae > Streptophyta > Magnoliopsida > Asterales > Asteraceae > Artemisia > Artemisia argyi. The sequence goes on along the minus strand of JARVZY010002360.1, from coordinate 7,310 downwards.
AAACTTATTATTAGTTGTGCTTATTCCATTTATGGATATGGGAGTCAAAGGTTCTACTTAAGAATCGTTCACTTTCACTTTTATGGTGTGCTGATTACAAGTTTTTAAGCACAAGGTGTAAAGTAGACTAGTAGAGATGTTGCTTTGGATTCTATAATCATACTTTTTGTCTCACCAAATTCACAGGATTTTCTTTTGTGTTTCATTAAAATTCAAATGATGAATCTTCAAGAAAGGTATAACTAGGGTTAAAATTATCATTTTTATAATCACCATTTTAAAAAGTCTATGTCGGCGTTGGTTTTAACTTCATACAATTTATTTCATTGTTTTTAGAAAAAATAAATTAGTTTTAACAAAAGCGTATCAACAACTATCTATAACTATCTATATTCCTTCAAAAAAAAAAATAATAATAAATAAATAAATTAATTAATTAATAATAAAAAATTCTTGAATTATTGTGGTTGATGTTCTGTTTTTAAGAAATCAACATGTTTTCAAGAATAAAATAATAAATCTCCACTATTATAACTAGACGATTACTTGTGTATATTGGCGATTGTGTATGATAGCGTTAATTTTTGTGTGTGCGATTTTTGTTTCGTATATATGGGTATAAAACAATTTTTTTTTTGAACGGCGGTTTTGTTATAAAACTAGAAAAGAGCTAGAAGAGAATACAAACTAATGTTACTAGGATATTGTATCCAAGTAACCCAATTAATTTTAGAAGTACACCGACTAGAACACCAAGTAAATGACAATTGAACTATATCGTCAAAAAGAATATCTATTCTCAGACGACTATCCCCGAATAAGAAGCGATTTCTGAAACGAATAAAGTTGTTAGTTTAAATTGTAATTTAGTATTTAAACGAGCATAATTGCCCGCGCGTTGCTGCGGGGCGGCTGTTTGTGGCAATTATTTGGTTCAACTGTACGTTTATTTCTATTTATGTGATACGATATTGTGTAGGTAAATATATTGAATGTTTGTCAAATATATTGAAATATATTGAATTCTTGAAATTTATACATATTTAAACTCGTTTTCATTGAAAAAATTATTTCGTGAACAATGGCGCAAGTTTCGTAATTTTTCGAGTCTGTTTGGTACATCAAATGAGGCCCGGAGTGATTTCGTGAAAAGTTTAGCCAAGATTGACACTTACACCCCCTCCACCTCTAAGTTTCATTTCCCACCCTTACATTTCAATTTACATTTCACACCCTCCCCATTTTATATATAAACCATTTTTTTTTTCTTTTTTATTTCATTTTATATCAAAATAACACACACATCCACACTCTTTCTCTCTCTCTCTACTCGCCGGATTCTTCATACATTCCGGCAACACCAGCAGTTTCCGGCGACGCCGTCACCGGAAAATTTTCCGGCAACCCCTTTTCTTAGTCGGTTCGATAGATCGGCTCCCTCTTATCATTTCTGGAGCTTCTGAGCTTCTAGCTCTCACCGTAGCACTCGTACGCGCCGCCACCATTTTCTGTCACCACCACCGCCACCACCGAAACCTTCATCACCGACGGTAAAATGCACCCTTTTTCGTTTAAAATTGTTTATGAAGAATATATCAAAACAGAGCATATATACGTGGGTCGAGTAACATCTATTTTGATTCCTTTTATATGTTTAATCATTTATTATTACTTTATATAGTTTTTGTTTAACGTTTCGGTTTTTTTTTTTTTTTTTTTTTTTTTTTTTTTTTTTTTTTTTTTTCATTTCATCCATCAGATGGGATTTAGTAACGTAGGAATGCATAGCAATAATTAATGTAGGATGAAGATATCTCATAAAAGGATTCTGATTATTGTATGTAATAGAAAGAAAGAAAATACAGTTATTTTGTTATTTAAATTTTTTGTTGTAATTTTTTTTTATGTTTCGGATGAGGAAAAAAATGAACAGTGTGCTACAGTACCCGAACTCACATAAACACTGTTTCGTCCACTGTAGCTGCTACAGTGCTGCTACAGTAACGCGTTCCTTCTTTTAGTATATATAATAATATGGGATTGTCTAACCAATGCCCTAAGAGCATTGGTTAAAAAGGCATGGACAATCATAAATAGCCTCAGGGGCCCACACATAAAGTACAATTTTTAAATTAAAAAATATTTTTTAGTCCTTTTTTGTGGGTCCGTATCCTCCTTAACCAATGCCCTTAGGGCATTGGTTAGACAATCACTTTAAGAGCACAAGGTGCAAAGATGAGCATTTGCCTCTCCATTCGGGCCCACCATGTCATATCACCAAAACACCTCAACTTCAACTAATCACAACAAACCCCCCCTCACCAAACAACAAACCTCAACTGCCACATTAGGGCCCACCTCTTACACACTTATTTTTTTATTCATTTCTTTAAATAAATTAAATTAATTTCACAAATACTAAAAAATAAATAAACATACTAATTTTATTTCATAAAATAAAAAGTTACAATACGGAAAAAAATACGATACGAGAAAAAAAAACACGCATACAATATGGAAAAGAAAATACGATACGGAAAAAAAAACATACGATACTAATACGAAAAGTAAAACATTTTATTCGTCATCTTCGCGGTCAAAATTTTGGTATTTCTGAGTTATTCGTGCTTGTCTCTTGCGAATTACTTCGGCTCTAACCGGGTCAGTAACCGTGTTTGGATCGAGCATTAGCATCTGCATATCCTGCCACTCCAACAACGCAACTTCTTTCTCGAACGTCTTTTCCTCCCTCTTCCTCCGCGCCTCGTAACAAGCCGTTTGAGCGTCTTTCGCTTGATTATACTTTTCGGATAATTGTCCCGAAAAAGTACTCGTTTGACTCCCCCCGGAACTCGCCGCACTTGACGTTTCCGTCGACTTTTGTTTCTTTCCGGGCCAAATGCTGTTTCTTTCGGGACGAGGTCGTTTGTCCGGCCCGAATATATCCTCAAGACATGTAATGTCTAGAGGTTCTTCAGCATCCCATTTCGGGTAGCGTTTCAGGATATCGCAAACGTGAAGCAAAGTGAAACCCCTTTGTCCAAAACGTAGTGAGAAGTTCGTTTTGGCATTCTCGACATGATCATGCTCATTTTCACCACTGCGACGCTCTAAATGTTTATAAATAGCGATTGAATTTTTGGCAGTCAGCATTGATTCTTGACCATTTACCGGATAGCATGTTTTTGGTTCGAGGGGCTTCAGCAGTCCGCTCGTTGAAAAGTGGATGAATTTCGTTCCAAAAGAATTCATTCTCTTTGTTATTTCCCAGATCTTCGTCTTGGGAAACTTCTATCCACGCTTCCGCAAGAATCGTTTCTTCTTGTTTGGACCACAACTTTCGCGCACGCGTATGAGCAGCTTCTTCCAAGTCATCGTCATCGTCCGCGTCCAAATTTACGACGTTTTTTCCTCTTTGGGCTTTGGTTTTTTTTCCTCGGCCTTTGGGTGGTGATCTTGGCTTATGTACTTTAAACGTACCTTGATTTAGTTGTGACGGTTGTATCGGTTGTGATTGAGGAAAAGTGGATGGTTGATTCGGGTTATAAAATTGTGGCGACGAATTGAATTGTTGTTGACTTGCGAATCCTTGTTGAAAAGCTAATTGTTGGTTACGGTAAATGTCATTCGGATTTAATGGTTGTGAACCGTATGGCAGTGAAGGGTTTGGACTTTGAGACGAGGGACTAGAAGAGTTTGAGGCTCCCCCGTATTGACGTTGGTTTGACGTTAGGAGGTTCGTGAAATAACCTCCTTCGTTCGGGTTTTGAGACTTTTTTTTTTTTTTTTTTTTTTTTTTTTTTTTTTTTTTTTTTTGCTTAGGAGAAGAGGTAAAAAAATATTTAGATTAGATTGTTGAATGTAGTGAAGAGAATGAAAGAAGAAGGTTGTATTTATAGTTGTAAAAGAGGGTAGAAAAAAAAAATAAACAAACAAACACAACCGTTGGTGTATAAACGATTATGTCCCATTTTAGCACAAACAAAACAAACAAACCCAAACGTAAACCTGCAAGTTTGTCAGAAGATTGCTTCGCCGTGGCCACGGGGAGTTGGCCAACGGCGAGCAACGGCGAGGGTGTTCCGGTGTGGCGGCAAGCAACGGCTCGCCGTTGCCCATGTCACATCGGACGGCGAGTAGCAAAAATCATCTGCACCTTGTGCTCTAAATATTTAGCTTATGTTTCCTTTTATAAATAGAGGTATTGTAATCTTACAACATTGTTTATTTTTAAAATTTGTAAGTTTTAAACAAAAGTGTATTCTTTTCGTATGTAATAATTAAGTGTATATTTATTTTCAGAACCCTGTTAAGAGCGGAAACTGCGAGAACTTTAATTTTGCATTAGAAAACATACATGTTTTTACATACACCTAAATACACATACATGCATAACATACATGTTCATATAAAAACCTGTTAAGTGCAATAGATCAATGCAAAATGATTTTATTTTTAGAACCCTGTTAAGTGCGAAAACTGTGAGAACTCCAATTATGCATTAGAAAACATGCATGTTCATATAAAACATGTATGTTTTCTTACATACACCTTAATACGCAGCCATGTGTATTAAGGTGTATGTAAGAAAACATATATGTTTTATATGAACATGCATGTTTTCTAATACAAAATTGGAGTTCTCACAGTTCCTGCACTTAACAGGGTTCTGAAAATAAAGCCCCGAGAGAACTGCAAAATACATCCCTGTGGTTTACACATTTTGGCATCTTACATCCCTGTCAGAAACTTTTGGCAATATACATCCCTCGTTAGGCAAACGTTTGCCACAATACATCCCTCGTTAGGCATGAGGACTAACGGTGCAAATTTTTCCTCCGTTATCTCTTAAAGAGACTGAAAATATTACACCGTTAGCCAAACATTTGCACTGTTAGTCCTTTTTATTATAAAAAAAAATTAAAAAAATTTAAAATTAAAAAAAAAAGGAAAAATTAAAAAAAAAAAAAAAAGGAAAAAAATTAAAAAAATTAATTTTTTTTAAAGTTAATATTTAAAAAAAAATATTTTCGAATTAAATTTTTTTTATAAAGACGCATTTTTTAAAAATATTAAAAAAAAAGGAATTTTTTTTTTAAAAATTAACTTTTTTTAATCCACAAACACAAACCTACCATCTCTATCCTCATTCAAAATCATATACCCCAGTACCATCGTATCAAATCTATCCATTATTAATTTCATTGTATTGACTTTTCACTCACCACTGTCTACAGTCACCGTCGGCATCTCTCTCAGCCACCGCCGTCGGCACTCTGCCAACCGCCACTGTCGACAGTCACCACCACCATCTCTCTCAGCCACCACCGTTGACCCTCACCATCATCTCATATATATATATGAATATAAATCGAGAAGATTTGAAGGTTTTTAGTTTTTGAGATTTTGAAATGGGTTTAATGATTTTAGTTTTTAAAGTTTGACTTTAGTTAAATGGATCGAAAAAAAGAAGAAAAAAAAAAGAAGTGGAAAAAAAAGATGATGAAGATACAGGTGACCAAAAAGAAATAAGTGTATTTGGATCGATGGTTGAAGTTGATTGATGAATACGAAGATAAAATGACAAAAGAAGAAGAAGAAATATGAAGGTAAATATATTGGTGGTAGGTGATGATAGATAAAAGAATAAATAAATAAAGAATATATTGGTGGTAGTTGATTGATTTTTTTTTTAATATAAACTTTAAAAAAATTAATTTTTAAATATTTTTCCTTTTTTTAATATTTTTAAAAAATGCGTAATTTAAAAAAAAAAAAAAAAATTCGCAAATAATAATTTTTTTTTTAAATTGATTTTTTTTTTAAATATTAACTTTAAAAAAAGTTAATTTTTAAAATTTTTTTCCTTTTTTTTTTAATTCTAACTTTAAAAAAAATTAATTTTTAAATTTTTTTTCTTTTTTTTTTTTAATTTTAACTTTAAAAAAAATTAATTTTTAAAATTTTTCCTTTTTATTTTTAATATTTTTAAAAAATGCGTATTTATAAAAAATAAATTATTTTATTTTCGCAAATATTTTTTTTTAAATTTTGATTTTTTTTAAATATTAACTTTAAAAAAAATTAATTTTTAAAATTTTTTTTCTTTTTTTTTTAATTTTAACTTTTTTTTTTAATTTTAATTTTTTAAAAATTTTTTTTTCTAATAAAAAGGACTAACGGTGCAAATGTTTGGCTAACGAAGGCTAACGGTGTAATATTTTCAGTCTCGTTAAGAGATAACGGAGAAAAAATTTGCACCGTTAGTCCTTATGCCTAACGAGGGATGTATTGTGGCAAACGTTTGCCTAACGAGGGATGTATATTGCCAAAAGTTTCTGACAGAGATGTAAGATGCCAAAATATGTAAACCACAGGGATGTATTTTGCAGTTCTCTCTAAAGCCCCCCAATAATTAATATAGATAGGTGAAAACAAGTGTTTAATTCCCTTTTCAAAAGTACCTTGCATTGTTCATTTGTATATACTAAGGAGGTGCTTGGTGGGGGGTAAAGGGAGGGTGGGGAATGGGTAAGGAATTGGAAAGGGCCCACATCCCTTCAAATAAGGTGCTTGGTTAGAGAGGGGTAAGGTATTGATTACCCCGTAGTGGGTAATCAACCTTTATAGAGTAAATTGGGGGGTAAGGTATTGATTACCCACCCCACTCATTCCTTTGCATTCCTTTCCCTTTCCCTTTCCCTTTCCCTTTACTCACTTTGAACCAAGCGGACCCTAAACTGTTCTTAGTCCATAATAAGTCAATATTCTATCAATATCAATATCACTTAAATTGTCTTGTTGCTAATGTTCACTGTATGTAATAACCAACTACTCATGCAATGTGTGGTCAACATTCATCTGTGACCCTACAAATATTTCTTTTTTTTCTTTTTTTTTGAACAGATACAAATATTTCTTTAATAAGAAATTTCTACTGCATTATGAAAAATTAAATGTTTTAAATTATAACAGCAAAAAATTAATCTAACACATTAAAATAAATTGTAATAACTCATAAATGTCTTAAATTCACATACTTGTAACAGCCATACTTGTAATAGCCTGTTAAATACTTGTCACATCCTATTAAAACCGAACCTTAACGTTTAAGTTTTTAAGCAACCTATTACACATATAAGTCTATTATACACCAGTGACCAAACATATAAAAACACACGCAATATATTTGATATTTCACTTATATTTCTTAATCCTTAAAATACACCAATCTCCACATTACTCCTTCCTCGCCGCCCTGCCGCCATCATCAATAGTATCGTCACCATTGCGCGGGTACCCTTTTAGTT